>VZRE01005023.1:0-53937 GCA_013396775.1 Cephalopterus ornatus
TTCTTTACTTTGAGGGTGACCAAGCACTGCAACAGGCTGCGCAGAGGGGCTGTGGAGTCTCCTTCTCTGGAGATATTCATAACCCACTTGGATGTGATCCTGCACAACCTGCTCTGGGTGAACCTGCTTGAGAAGGAGGATTGGACTGGACAACCTCCAGATTTCTCTTCCAACTCCAAACATTCTGTGGTTCTTTGATTCTGGATCCACTGTGGTATAGCAGCATAGCAGATAACATGAACAGAATTTTGTTTCTGAGTGCAACTAACCAATTGTTAATAAGCATTTTCAAGTTCAAGTGCAGCACTGTGAAATTCAAAACCTATAATTGGAATAAGTTGTACAGAAATTACCTTTAAATGACTCAAAGTCATCTGAAAGTCAGCTTCTCAATTCTCCTGTTTGTCTGTGTCTGCAACTGCAAAGCATTCCCCATTGTTAATTGTTCAACACAGCTCTGCTTAGAGAAATGTGAAGGCTTTGTACTATCCAGCGACCAAAAAATTCTTTTTAAATTTAAATAAAATTACAGAATGGCAAATTTTGTTACCAATTCTAGAGATTGTATTTACAATTTCCAAAACCTTTTTAGAAATCTTAGCTGGCTGTTTTTCATGCTCTAGCCTCAAAGCAAAGAGATTAAAGCAAATGGTTCAAAAACAAATAGAAAAGAGGTTTTGAGGCAGTAACCAAAACCCGGCTACAAAAAGTCTCAGAGTAGCTTTATCTGCTGGTGAGTGCTTGCTCAGTTCAGTAGTCACATGATTCACACATTGGTTCATGGGTTTTTTCCAGAAATAGAATCAATAGAGAACAGACAAACCCACAGTTGCCAGTTTGTACAGTCTTGTGGCTTTTCTTGAGGGCTCCAGGCTTGCACAGGTCTAGCAGATAATAAAGACAAACTATTTCAGTTCCTGCATGTCCATGTGCTGCTCTACTGGGTTCTAGTTATCAAATAAAAGCACAGAAAAAATAAGTGGTGGTTGAAACTGTCTAGCTAAAGTTTACATCAAAGAAAAAAGTGTTATTTAAAAGCCACCCTTACATTTTCAACAGTAGTTTATTTGCCATGTATTTCATTTATCACTTGTAATTTATGTTAAAAGTCTTTTAGCAGAAAGTCAATAGTTCAAGCCTTGATGAAAGCGTATTGCAGCACTAGATGTATACCAGTAAATACATACCAAGTCCTTTGTATTATGGTTGGGAATCTACCTTTCCTGACAACGGACCATACTAAGAGAATGTTTGAATCTTTTAGCAGTTTTCTCAAATTTCTGTGACAACAGATTTTGATGTCTCTAAATATGCGTAGCACTTCTACTAAATGAAATACTGTGCCTATGTGAGCCGCTAACAGAAAAGTTTACATGTGGATATTTAGACATGAGAGAAATTGTTTCTTTAGATAATGAGTGAAATGGACATCAAAAAGAAAAGGATACCCAAAAGCAATGATATCTGATAAGACTGTAGATACAGAGAAAGCAAAACTTTTTTTTGCTTCTAATTCATGCAACTGTCTTTAGGAATTTGGACATGCATTGTTTTAATGCTCATTGAAATAGTTTTAATGCTCTTTGAAAGATGTATGGGGAAAAAAATCATCAGTGTTGTTCAAAAGCAGGAAAATGTTTCCTCATATTTTGTTAGACAAAAGTGTTAATGCACTTTTAGTACCCAGCAATGTGAGGAGGAACAAAACACAGACTACATGGAAAGAAACAGGATATCATTTCGCTTCTAGGGAATGAGCCCAAAGCCTTCAGTGACTCTGCTTGGGGCTCCGCATCACACCAAAATGTTATTTCGCATTTCTGTATTTCTAACATTCCAGCTGCATGATCATATTCATTTGTGACCAGCTACTGAAGGAGCAACATGTGAAACACTGTGTTTATAGCCACATACTTATGTTTTCTAGCACATGTTGTAATTGGCCTCATACCACCAACTTCTGATCCTCTCCAAATCTTACATATATTTTAACAAGCTGATTGGTCCAGCATATTATAAAAAAAAAGAGTGCTATTATGAGTAAGTATGAATTGTAAATGGCCTGCATGAAATATTTCCTGTGATCTGGCATTACAGAAACAGCCATCCGGTGTACTATATGTTCCTTCCTTTTCAGAGCCCAATTCTGCAAACTGCTGAACATTAAAGTACCCATTCATTTCAATAATTCTTTCAAGCTGAAAGACTCCTCATTAGCTCCCAGCATTAGGTTTAAGGACTGAGCTCAGTGCTGATGCAGAATCCCTGCTAAAATGTTATTCAATTGTAAGAAAGTTTCAGATCTTCAAGTACACTTGAGTAGGTATCTCCTGTTTAATTGATTTGAAAAAGAGGTAGAGTCTGGGTCTCAGTATATTAGTTGTTGCATCCTTAAGTGTACTGTGTAGCTGAATGGTTGGAGAGCTGCTCTTTGAAGATGAAGACTCACAAAATAAGAACTGTTCAGATCTCTTTTGTTTGAAATAATGGTTGCACCTCTTCTCCATGTCCTTGCAGTGTGGGTTGGTGCAAATTAAGGCTTTCAGAACAGCCTAGAACACTCTCCACTTACAGCATTTTCAAATCAGATAGAAAAAAATAACAGATCTTTCTGAAGGACTGAAAGTCTTTTATTCACTCACACTGCAGAGGTCTGGACAGGCTTTGGCAAGCAGTGAGGCTTTTGAGTGCTTACCCAAAGTGACAGTCAGCTTCTCCCTGCTGCTGTGTGGATCCATTTCAGGGAAAGTTCAGCTCTGTCTCTGCAGGGCCTAAGTGGAAAATGTCTGAAAGTGACATGATGCTTTGACCAAATGCTGCAGCCTGCAGACGGGAGCTGGGAGGAGGAGGTGGTGTGAAGGCAGCCTGTGCCCTGGCTGGGAGCTGGTGGCAGCTGGTGCTACAGAGTGTGTGTTGTGTACCTGCAGCACAGAGGAGTTCCAAACAACCTTCTTCCTGCGAGCTTTCAGCAGCCCCCTTCCTTCACCCAGTGCTGCAAGCCTTGATTGCCCTCTGGGTCCATGATCTCCACCTTGCCACCTCCCCACCCCAGGGAACAGTAACTCCCACAGTATGCAAGTGCCAGGAACCCTTACCTAAGTATTTACAAAGTTTTTGAGGTTTGTTTTATGGTTTTGGGGTTTATTTTGGTGGAGGTTTTATTTGTTTTCTTTTCTTTCCATTTTTTTGGTCTTGGTCAAAACTGTGTCTCTTCCCCTTATTGTTATTCAGGAATAGTCTTCAGACACAGGCATGAATTCTGTCTGTCTGGTAAGAAGGAAAGTTCCACTTTATATTATGTAAAGTACCTTTACACAGATGTATAGGGGACAACATCGGGGAGTTTGGACAATGCCAAAGTAACATTTTTATTTTTCTAAGAGAACAGATGTGATTTCCTATGACAATGACAAACTCTAGAATGTCATTTCAATTCAAAATTTTAAAATCAACATTTCCCAAATGTTCCACTCAGCAGAGATCCATTTTATCAAATACAGCTGCAAAGTTCTACTAACAGTTTCTGGAAAAAAAAAATAGTATATCCCTAAAGCATACTGACCCTCACATTAGTTAAAAAACACTGATTTATTTTAATACACAGTTATTGAGATGCCTCTGTTCATCAGCAGACTCTATTTTCACCTTTCTTTTATTCCTTTTTGTATGCAAGTGACTTGTGATCACTAACAGCAAAAGCAGAACTTGCTAATATGTACTGTAGCTTGCAGGTTCACTGGGAAGTATTTATTTCTTAATCATGTATCTCTTAGACTAATTGTTTGGGATGATCAAAGTCTCAGCAGGTGGTGGGGATGATTTAGAAACCACAAAATTGGTGCTATCTTTCTGATTGACATCCTATTAGTGTGGCATATATTTCCTGTTTGTCAGGACTGTAAAGTCTGAACATTCGGTAATAACATCTAGTAATATTTTGGAAAGGAAAACCATTGGCTGAGTGCATTTTAACAAGATGAAAAAAATCTTTTGATTTCCTTCTGTCAGATTTGAAACAGAAGCTGAACACATGTAGCCCAACCTTTCATGAGCAAAAGAAAAACTAGCAACAAGGCACCTGCTGCTGCTTTTTTCTGCTCGCCTGGAGACACAATCCTGCAGCATCGTCTTTTAAAAACGACCAAGCCTGTGAGGTTTTAGCAATATGCAAAATAATTATTGAAATAAAATAAAACAGCTGGTTTGAGACAGGTTTGAGGCACAACAGAAAGAAGCCTGTCCTGATAGCTTCTTTCTCTCACCTACCTCAAGCTGCATTTCTCTCCTGTGTTTCAGGGTCAGGTTTTCCAAGATCACAGCCTTTCTCCTTGCAAGAATAATTCCAGCCTCAGAAGAAAACTCAGGATGCAGGCATTCGAGCTAGTCTCTGAAGCACTAAAAATTCTGACACTTTCCTTCCTTTGTTTCCCAAAAGCTCAGCCAGCTCATGACATGCTCTGCTGCCTTTTTTTTTTCCCCAAGTTGTTTTTGTTTTGTTTTGATTTTTTGGGGTTTTTTTTGTTTGTTTGGTAGGTTGGTTAGTTTTTTTTAGAATAAAGCCTTAGCTCATCATTGTTTCATGTGATGCTCAGTGTGAGAAAATACATATACCTTTTATTATTGTATTTTGTGATAGGGAAGTGTGAGATAAATTTGTGGGATTAAAAATGGGAATGAAAAGAGAAACAAAGAAAAGAAAATAAAGTTGTTGAATAGTCTGAGTGAAGGCATAGGGAAAGCAAAATGAGAGACTCAATGAACTGAATGTTTCTCAGCTTCTTCTTTCTGATAAGCTGCCTCTCTGGGGAGAAACCTTACTGTAATAACAGCTTTGACCTCTTTCTCTTAGTAAACAATTTGCCTTAACTTAGAAATACACATTGTCACTGTCAAAAGCAGAACGAGCCACCCAGGGCGTGTATCAGTCCATAGCTAGGAACATCTGAAAAGAGAGAAAAAAAAGCCAGATTTCCAAGATACTATATCTTCTTCCACGGCATGAAAGGATGAGAAAAGAGAGTCCACTCTAATCCATGGGGGACCTAGGTCCTGCAAACACCCTGCCCCTTCTCTTCTTCATCCTGACACACCATGGTGATGAGCTTTGTCTTCCATCAACTCCCTTCCCTGCATACAAAGGATGGCTGCCTGAGCATGGCCCCTAAGGGATTTCACATCATGTTAACTGGATTAGGTACAGGAAACATTTAGGGGCACCTGGAGACAGTTGAAGTATGGAGGAAGGGTCCATGCTTTGTAAGAACTGCATCCTCCATCTATTAGCTGTTCCTAAGCACAGATGTTGAAAAGTGACAATAATATCGAAAAATTGCAGTGGTGCCTTTTGTACAAAAATGTGCAGTTATGTTATAGTACCCAGCCTCTAAATGACACCTTTTGCTTTATATTTCAAAACCACTACAGAAATAATAATGCTATCCTCCTTACAGGTTATTACAGCTGCTAACCAGGATCCCAAATTAACTCGGGGTAGAAGCTCTTTACTTTCATCTGGGCTTAACAAAAAAAGGTGCTAGAAAATAACACCTTCCATATCTTTGTGCTGAGTGTTTTAAGTGCACTTTAATTAGAATTTTGTTTTTTAAGGTTTGTAAGATTCCTCTCTACTTATTCCTCATAAAATGCACATAGCAATACTTATATTTACATCAGCTGCAAAAAGCTTAGCAGTGGTTGCTCAACACCACTGCAGCCTCCACTTATTATAACAAGCAAACAACTCCTTACAACAAGATCTGCTGTATGTTAATACAAGGGTTAGGAACCTTCTATTTGTGGCTAGAAGTGTTATTTTGTTCAGCAGAATACAAACTAATTTCTTGCTTATGGGAAATTCAGTAGGAAATGCACAAAAGCCTGCACAGTTATCATACTCATCTTTATGTGTTTTGGATGTGCATGTTTAGGTTTGCATGATGCTG
Organism: Cephalopterus ornatus; assembly: GCA_013396775.1. Classification (NCBI taxonomy): domain Eukaryota; kingdom Metazoa; phylum Chordata; class Aves; order Passeriformes; family Cotingidae; genus Cephalopterus; species Cephalopterus ornatus. Next base: position 5,943 of record VZRE01005023.1, read on the forward strand.
TGCCCTAAAATTGGCTCCTGATACCTTTTCGAGGTGCACAGGGCTGCGTAAGGCAAAGTGTTATTTAAAATCAGCACTGGATGGTACTCACCAAAGGTATTTATTGTCACTCCCAGGCCATTCCTTACTATTTCTGTTGGTTCTTAGAAAACCTCTTAATGAGGAAAAACATAGAAAAGGAAGACACTTAAATCAACACCCGATATCACAATTTTCTACTTATGTAACAGGCTAATAATAATTAAAAAAAAAATACGAGAACCAAATCAACACAGTCTAGTCATCCCAACATCCTGAAAGAAACTCATATTTTCTGATTTTTTGTAAGGTTTATGAGATGAGCATTTAGTGAAAATATAAGCTTCAAACTAAGGAGTAATTCCTGTTTCTTGGAGTTTTCCAAAGACTTATGGATCTAGTAGAAACAACTCTACTCATCACAAAGCTTCTGAAACATATCAAGAGAGTTAATAATGCTATAGCTTCAGTGTCTTCCTTTGCACAAATATTACATTTAAGCTTCAGCATGAATTATTAAATCTTCTTATAATGGTTGCGATTAATCTTCTATCAGCTAAGCACTTTCAAGCCATACCTCCTCACTACATGTATAATTTTAAAAATGGTTCCTCTTTGCATCCTATCCCATCACTATGATCTATGTATCAAATAAACTCAAAACTTTAGGAGCACTGTATAAATGTTAGGCTGTTTTCCTAACAAAAATTGTTTTTTTCCTCTACAGCATAAGCTGGGGTTCAACAACTTCAGCTCATAGCTCTTGATACAAAAAGGAATACTGCAACCAGCCGTGTAAAAGGACATGAGAGTTGGTGGCAGTGGCTGGAAAGGCAGTGCAGTAACTGCCAAGCCCTTCAAACTGATGACGGTAAACCATTTGATGAATTTTTACCCACCAAGTCTAAGGCTGACTGAACTTCTCTTTTTTTTCCTACTGCATTTAATTCCCATTTTGCTTTTCCCAGCTCTAGGCAAATGAGTGAGTTATCCTACTGCTCCCTCATCATATTATTTGGCTGCATAGATGCCTCATGACTCTTATCATGTATAGCAAAGTTCCCACTCATTATGATCCCAGTATAATTTTGCAGAGGAGACAGCTCACTCATCAAAAGTCTGGAAAACCAAAGATTTCTGTGCCTATGGGAATGCTCAGAGCCTTGCATCAGCGCCTATGAGAGCCTACAGCTACTGTGCTGTCCTTAGCCTCTCAAACTGGTGAGAGCTGAATGTGCTACACTTTATACGATCTTTCCACAGCAGAGAGAGAGCCATCATCCAGGAGGGCACTAACCAATGTTTTGTTCTGGAAAATACTTCCAATCACTTCAAGGAGATTTTGGTTCGGTCCTCAACTCCCAGCTTCTATAGATTTATCTCTTCAATGGGTTTAGGACTTTATGTGGCTGACATATGGATTTTCTTCTTTTTTCTTCTTTTTGTTTTAAGTGGTTTCTAGTAAAATATTTTTATTGAGGTTTTTTTAATGTAGTGTTTGTATTGTACAGCAACACACCAGATCCCAATGGGGAGCATTTGATATGTTCAGGCTTATTAGCCATACTTATTATTATTTCAAAAGGTTTGATTGGCTCATTTGTAAGCTAAAGGCACAAAGGTATTATGTGCTATGTTCTCCCTAAACTTCAGATTAGAAGAACAGAAGACAAATAGGGTACTGGATCCTGAAAAATCAGCCTTAGTATTATGCAAAAATAGCAGTGTTTATGCAAAAAATGGTGTAATTATGTATAAATAAATAAAATCTGCCCTGAAATGAATGCCGTCAATACTATTATAATGAGGACAACCTTTGAAACAGTCAAACAGAGAACACATTCCTTGTTCTTGAAAGGTCTTAGGAGTTTGGAGAGACAAGTGACAGTTGGTCAAAGAGGAGAAAGGAAGGGATCATCCTCTGTGTTTCCCAGCAGGGAAATTGAGGCAGAGAGGGATGAAATGGCTTGGAAGGGGCAACAGTAGGACAGTAAGATATTGATTCCAGGTCTTTCCAGTCACTTCAGCATATGACCTGGCACATGCCTGTTCCATGAATTCTGCTTCATGAATTTGGGTTGTGTTTCATACTTATTCATGGCAAAGGATGCTGAGTGCTGGGGAGGAGGAAAGAACTGCTGGTTTGATATACTGAGTCTCTTCAGAAATGTGGTCTCTGTGCTCAAGGAGGAAAGAAATTTTCTTAGAATCATAGGACTATCACAGAATATGCTGAGTTGAAAGAGACCCATCAGGATCATTGAGTCCAATTGAGACAGCTCTGCACAGGAAACCCCAAGAATCACACCATGTGCCTGAGAGTGTTATCCAAATGCTTCTTGAACTCAGACAAACCTGGTGCTGTGACCACTTCCCTGTGTGGGGAGCCTATTCTAGTGGCCAATCATCCTCTGAGTGAAAAACCTTTTCCTGATATCTACACTAATCCCTGAGTCAGCTTCATTCTATTTCCTTGAGTCCTGTCACTGGTCACCAGAGAGAAGAGGTCAGTACCTGCCCCTCCAATTCCTCTTATGAGGATGTTGAAGACCACAGTAAGGTCTTCCCTCAGTCTACTTGTCTCCAGGCTGAACACACCAAGTCACATCAGCAGCTCCTCATACAGCTTCCCCTCCTATCCCTTCACCATCCTCATGGATCTCCTTTCAATGCTCTCTAGTATCTTAATATCTTTCTTATACTTTGGTGCCCAAAACTGCCACAATATTCAAGGTGAGGCTGCCCCAGTACAGAGCAGAGCAGGAAAATCCCCTCCCTCCATCAGCTGGCAATGCTGGGCCTGATGCTCCCCAGGACACAGTTGGCCCTCCTGGCTGTTAGGGCACTGCTGACTCAAAGTCAACTGGCCCTCAACCAGGACCCCCAGGTCCCTTTGCACTGGGGTGGACTCACCTGGAATATTGTGGCATTTTTGGGCACCACAATATAATATTAAGCTATCAGAGAGTGTCCAAAGCAGGGCAATGAAGATGGTGAAGGGCCTTGAAGGGAAGTCATATCAGGAACAGCTTGGTTCCAAGCGTGGTTGGGCACTGGAACAGGGTCCCCAGAGAAGTGGTCACAGCACCAAGCCTCATAGAGATTAAGAAGTGTTTGGATGATACTCTCAGGAAGTATTTTGTGTTGGGGATGATCCTGTGCAGGGCTAAGAGCTGGACTTGATGATTCTTGTAGGTCCCTTCCACCTCAGCATATTCTGTGATTATGATATTCTGTGATCCTATCCAATCCCTCTTTCCTCAATCTGTACGCATAACCAGTGTTGCCCTGTCCCAGATGCAGAATCCGACACTTGCCCTTGTTAAACGTCATATGGTTGGTGATTGCCCAGTCCTCTAATTTTTCAAGATCTCTCTGCAGGGCCTCTCTGCCCTTGAGGGCAGATCATCCCAATTTAGTGTCATCAGCAATCGTACTTAGTATTCTTTGCGGTCTCTCATCCAAGTCATTTATGAAGAAGTTGAAGGGAACTGGGCTGAGGATGGAGCCCTGCAGAACCCCACTGGTGATAGGTCACCAGTCTGATGACACCCCATTCACTGTAATTCTTTGTTACCTGTGAGCTGGTGTCTGTGAGCTGGTGTCTCTGGTGCCATCACTTCCACGAAGGGACAAAGAAGATCTGGATCTTCAAGTGGACTCTTGGTATTATGCAATTTTAAGCCTTTCATCAATTATCACTTAGCTGTTTTGTTGAAACCCTTTGTGGTCTTGATCTTCCTTCTCCTTTTAGGACATGTAGCCAGCCATGGAAAGACGGAGCTTCCTCTATACAGGATGATAGTGCTGTTTGCCTGCAACTCCTGAAGCAGTGATTGTGTTATCAATCATAATAACAAGAACATTTGGTGACTCTTAAGAGAAATCCCTGACTTCACTGAAAGCCAAACCTAGACCAAAACATGAAAAAACAAATCCTGCATGAACTCACTAGAAGAAAATGCCAGATACTCAGCTTTTTTTTTTGTTAATCATTTTCCTTAACAGCCAAATCCTCAGGTGTCTCTGCAGGCAAAAATTATTAGTGTTCTATTCTTAGGATGAATGGAGTCTAACTAAGTATTAGGTTTTCACAAAGTTTAATAGCAGCTTTTTTATTGACCTTTACATAGTGTACCATCTTAAAAGATTAAATTAATTTCTAAGTTCTTCTTAAATCAAATGATTATCCAAAATTGTACTATATTAGTTCCATTCATAAAGAAGTGTATGTTGCAGGGGATTTATAGAGACATTTGTTCTGACATGGTGACAATCAAGCTTAGGTGGAAAATAGCTGTCATACTTGCCCCATCATACCATGACATGGCTCACTTTTATCCTAGATACAGTAAACAGATATCAGTATAAAAACATTGCATAATAATCTAAAACACCAACATGCTGAGTGAATCTCTCTGTGCATTTTTGTTTTGTTAACTCATGGATATTAATAAAGAAGGGTATGTGACTGAACTGTATGTATTTTGTTTGACTTAAATTTGCCATTTTTTAGTTTGGGGTGCAAAGTCTGGAGTAAAAATCCTATTCAGATATTCTATTCAAATTCAAGAAAGCAGTAACTTACCTGAGCAATGTCAGTTACCTGCTTTTTGAAAAACAAGCTGAAAACTTGACATGAATAATTTTTTTTACAATATCATCTATATTGTGAGCTCGTTCTGTGCCATCTTATGATGAGGCTTGAGAGTCCTTCTGAAACACAGAAATTAAGACAAGGGGAAAAAAAAGATGGACAAAACATTTTGAGCTTAAATGACAAAATGAACTTTATGTAAAAGTTTGCATCAGCTCTTAATTTACCTTTTGCTGATCCATGATACAGACATTACAAAATATTCATGCATTGAAGATGCCATAAGTCACTTGTTGCACTGTGTCTGTATTTGATTGAATCAGAAGAAAGTACAGAATAAACCTCCCTCAGCCCAATCTACATAAAAAGCTAAGCAAACTGTAGTGAAAGTAGGGAAAAATAAGTAACTGTTACCTCCAGATTGCCTTACCACAAAGTTGTAATTAAAAATGGACCAGGCTGGAGGTTTAACAGGAAATAGTAAGACAGGAATAAAATGGGCCAGCCCAAATAAATTAGACTAGCAGCAGGTACTGAGAGCATTGACTGAGGCATTCCAGTGCATCTCCTCTGTGAAGTTTGATTCCTCAAACTGAGGAATCTCAAGCAAGAGATTGTTGGGGGCTAAGTCTGAATGAACCCAAAGATGGCAAGGAGGTTGGCCTCAGCTGATCGGAACTGCTGCCTGCAGTCCAAAAGTGTTATAAAATAAAAACTCTTAGAGCCTTTGGCTGGAAAGATGTTCCAGCTTAATGTTTGTCCTTGGCATTCAAAACTTTTGTGCCTTTTTTCCCTGCTTCCACCTGATTCCTCTTGCTGCACTTGAAGATCTTACTCCTACTGTAATCAATGGCAAAATTCCTACTGGCTTTAAAGGGAGTAGAATCAATATGACAACTTTTCTGTCTCTGACACGCAATTCAGATCCTTTTCCTATTCCATTAAACAGTATCTGCACTCACTAGTAACTCTACTTGAGGAAGGTACTTTCAGAGGAAAATATCTTTTTTCTTAGGGTAGCAGAATCGGTTCCAAATCAACATCCTAATTTCAAAAGGGTTTTGGGTTTTTTCTCTTTAAGGACTTGTTGGAATGAATCCATATTCTGGGAGCTGGGAGAAGACAAGCCCTCATTTCTGTCCATTTGCCTTTATGCCCCTGCATTTCTCTTTCCTTGAAACTCTTTCAGGTTCCTCTCTACTAAATTTGGCCTAGCTCTGTGTATCTCAGCATCATTATTATTCCTCATATATCATTCCTCATTCTTGTTTTAAAGGCTCAGAATTTTTACAAACTCTTTGCTGGATTTTCTTGTTGCATTATTCCTGATGAGTATCTCAGAAGTCACTTAGTCCCAGAGACAAGCATTTAGGAGTCTATGTCCACTTTTACACTAAATCCTGTTGAAATCCAATGTAAATTTGCTGTTTGCTTCTTTTTTTCAGATCAGATTCTTATCTCAAATGATGTTAAGCTCTTTCTTAGCATCCTTGCTGGCATGCTTCATGTTAACTGCTTAAAAAAATGCACGTGTCTGATGGAAAAGGAGTGTAACGGAAGGCTTAAGAAGATTTTGGCATAGTACCAGGCAAGGTAGGGTCACAATCCTTCAGAGAGGAACCAAACAGGGAGAAGAAAACTTTATGTAGTCAGATGTCTTTTCTAGTCTCCAAGTAATGCCCCTTTCAACGAGGAAAAATCCATCTGGTCCTGAGAGACTTTCAAGAGTGGGGAAAAAGACAATCATTCTCCGTGCCATTACTTAATTTCTCCAGGTATCATGCACCTGAAGAGTTGTGATGGTCAGGCAGGAGCCAAGAGACAGTGAGGCCACTCTCTACTCCCCAGCATGCTCCTTGGCTCTGGGTAGGTTGAAGGAAGGCATGCCTGCTGTACCAGACATCTTCTTCTTCCTCACTCGCACTCAGGTGGTCCTAAACCTCAGAACAGGTTTGCTTTTTGGCTAACCACTAGCTTCAATACTCTGTTTAGTTCCAGCTTCCAAGCTCTGAGCTATTCAGTATTCTCAGGGAATTAAGCCTGAATCTATTAAATTGTATTGGCAGGTTTCGTTTAGTATGGCAACATTTAGTGAAAAAAGAATAATAATATAAATGTTTAGTAAAAAATATTTTAGAACACAAATTTATTAAAATTTAGTGGTCTTTGAGTGAGAATCACAGAAATGCATGTGTTAGAGTACCAGCTATAATGAGAAAATCCAGATATGCTTGGTGAGCAAGTGACCATTCTGTTGCCTCTGCAAGCATTGTGAGCCTCGTGTCCACCTTCCAAAGTCTAATCTTTGTGCACTGTGATTTTCATAAAACGTGTATTTCTCCTGTTACTTTTCTAAAGGCTACAAGGGCTGTGTTTCTACATGGTGATGGTTGCTTGTGGAATACGGTGCAATCAAACATGAGCCAGGCTGGCATAACTGATTCCTCAGTGAAGAGTGAAAGCGAAGGTTGTAGGCTCTGTGCCTCAGAACAGGGAGGCAAAGTCACAGAGTCTTACCTTTCTATATTTAGCTCCAGGGTAGCCATACTATCTGCATGCCACTCCTGAGAGGTAGGATTGCATCTGTCCAGTCTTCTCCATAAGAGTTCTTTCATCATCCACATTTGTAAGGGCTCTGAAGTAGGTGAAGAGGAAAACTGGCAGTATACACTCATCCCAAGGGATGCTCTGACATCAATTGTAGTGTTGCTCCTCCAAGGGGCATATTTCCTATTCACAAGTATGATGACAGATCCTGGCTTGTTTTCTGCCCGGCCCAATTTTTGGTGCTAAAGAGCACATGTCAAGGAGACAGTGAATTTGCACCAGCTCAGAGCAGCCCCTTGCTGCAGGAGCACCTCAGCAGTCTCTGTAATAACCATGAAGGCCAGGGTCTGCTGATGTGAGCAGGTCTTTATGTGAGATTTGCAAAGAGAAAGAGAGTTTCTCATTTCTCCCCCCATCCTGGCAACTACAAGGCTGGAAACCAGCCAAGCAGAGGTTTCAATGGAGCAAGGGGGCTGCTCCTGCAACTTCAGTCCTAAGCGACAATACCCACATGAACAAATTAAAAAGTAGTAAGTTCAATGACTTTGACACAATCTATGGATTCAAAAGTAATTAACAAGGATAATTAACTTTAAGAGGGAAATCAGATGATTTGTAAGGAAAAAGTGGAGAAGAGATTCAGCATTATTTATCCAGCTAATTCTTTTAAATAAATAAGTTCACACATCTGTAACCAAGATATGGTACCAGCATCAAGAATATCTGCATTTTCTCTGTCCTATCTGTGTGGTTTTAGAGCATGCTTCTAATTCCATAATTTAGGAAAGCACCTGAGAATTTCAAAAAAATCAATCATTTGTTAAATATTAACTGGAGCTGTAGCTGAAGTAACTGATGTATAGACTCAATTAAAGAAATCATATAACATTGTAGTTGTTGATCCAATCATTACCTTAACTTTACACTTGCTGTAAAGATTTTAGTATCTGAAATGCATGTTTAGGCAGAGATTTGCCTTCTTTTCATACTAATTTTATAGGTACAATGGTATGGATAGATGACTGTTATGGACCAGCATTCATCTGAGTTTGCATTTATATCCTACCTCTAAGCTTCTGAAAAGGTAAAATTGTGCTACATGCCTCTAAGCTTCTGGAAAGGTAAAATTGTCCTACATACCTTTTTTTGCCACACAAGAAATCTTCTTAAGCTCCCCACAGTGGTCCTACCAATTTCCTCATCGAAAACTAAGAATATCTAGAAGCACAAAATTAAAAAAAAAACCTGGAATCTCTTTTTCTGACAAAATCCTGTCTGTTTCTACATCCAACATTTTCTGACTGAGGTACATGCCTGAGATGAGATTTTTGTGCAATCCATCTGCCAGCTTCACCAGAACCCTTATTTCCTGGATTTCTATTCCCTTCTAAATATGTTTTAGATTTGGCATGTCTCTGCCCCTTCTCCTCTCCAGTTTGCTACTATCTGCAGCCACTGTGGGACCTTCAGAAGCCGACAGTAAAACATTACAGAAAACCAGTATGTCCTCCAATTTTCATTTCTATTTGATTTCATTTTTTTATCTTTTTATTTTGGTGAAAAGTAACTTTTCAGAAATTTCTGCCCCAGTGGTTTTGGGTTTTTTTCCATAGATGCCATCCAGTGTGGGTATGGTACCTAGGATCGTTATTGTCTCAGAAATATTCATAAGAAATTTTCCTAAAATTACTGGGAGTTGTGAAGGAGGCAAAATACGATTTCCTCCTCTTAAGCTGTGATCATTAGGACAGTTCACATTTTTTATAGCGTGTAGACAATAAAACGGAAAATATCAGGTAGAAAATGAAACAATTACCAGGTATTTTCCACCCCAGATAAGAAGCCCCCCTACTCTCTCTCAGAGTGAAACTTGTGCTGAGGGCAGCATAAATTTTTTTTTTGTTGGAAATATATTTCTAGTGTTCTTAAAAAGAGAAGAAAAATATAAGCAATTCAGTCTTCTCATTTTTAATACTTAAATTCTTTCAAAGGTTATCTGTGGCCTGGGACAGAATGCCAAGCAATTGCATAATACAAGTCCAGCCTGGAAAAAGTACAGAAGAGTAAAATTATTTGGCTTTGGACCTTCTGTCACTACTTGGTGTAGTGACATTACATTGACTAACATTTTAGGTACTGAAAGATGGCCAGCACAGTAATTCAAGATTTGAATAAGCATCTTGCTTGTAAGGTGAAACTGTGGGTATTTCATGCTGCATTACAAGACTGGTTTACATACAAAATAATGATATATATGCAAAACCTAATCCCATGACAAAGTTTCTGACTCACTGAGTTTACACTGTTTCCTGTCAAGAAATTCTTCTTCTGTGCATGTCAACAGTGCTTTCAGCTATTATGTGCCGTTTGCTTTTACAGGATTCAAAAATAACTTCGCTCCCCCCTCCCTTCCAATTCTTCATACTCTTTCTTCATTTATTGATATGGTACTTATCTACTTTTCAAAACAATATGTAATAACATAAATTATTAATTTAGTTTGTCAACAGTATCAGATATATGTTTATTGCTGATTGGTCCAATTTGACATTCATCATATGGTATGTCAATAAAAATTTTTAAGCTAATAAAATTCATATTTCACAGGCTGGTATAAATGCCTATTATTCCTTGTCGTTGCAGACATTAGAGGGAAAAACACTGCCAGACTCAGATAAAAATTTCCGCAAGACTTTGGTTCTCTCACGACTTCTTTTCATTATGCCTGACTTTTCTAGTTTTGTTACTTTTTTATGTTTTCGGGTTTTTTTGGTTTCGTTTTGGTTTTTTTCACTGTTTGTTATTCATTTACTACTCATGGAAAATGATGGATTAGGTGCTTCAGTATATCTATCTACTACTGTTCCCAGGGTCTCCACAGAAAAATACAGGAATATAACTTCGAATATGCTAAATCCAGGTGTAAACCCTTTTACCTCATCACTTTTTTCCCCAGTGACAGCTGCAAGAAGATTCCTGTCTAGTTTCTGACAAGACTATAGCTTCCTACAGGTAGTTTTTTGAAAAAAATGGACAAACTATTTTTTTCATGTAGACTAACACAGATCTGCTCCAGACAGTTGGATTATTTACATTTCCGGTTTTGCTGAGATAAAAAATTTTGAGAGAAGGAGCGTATCACAACCTACTGTATGTAAAAAATAACACATGGCACTACAAATACTGCTGGCCACCTCCAAATATAAAGTCCATTTCTACAGATAATAAAGACATTTTCACAAAAAATAGCTTTCTGGTCCACTGAGGTGAACAAGGTGTTTTGATCTTCCCAGGTCCATGGGCCTGAATCTCTAATATGTAGATTTGGGGTGTTTGTGATTGGTTTTTTTACTTTATTACAGTGCTGAGTGCAAGAATGACAGTAGTTGGCTATGTTTAGTTACATCAGGAAATATTAGAGCTTTTCACTCATGCAAGTTCGCAGATATGAAATGCTTCCTTCTATTTATGTTTTTAAAGGCTTTGATGGCTGAGATTTGCCAGATCCAGAATTTTGTGCAAGGGCCACAATGGCCTCCAACTAAAAACAGGTCCAAGATGCAGACAGGCTAACATTCATTTTAAGTTAATTTATAGTCCATACCAACGGGCAAAACTTAGAAAATATCATTGTACAGATGTATGTTTCATTTATTGTACAAAGTACTTCTTGTGAAAGAGACGTGAGCTATGAACAATTGAAAAATTAATCTTATTACAGAAGTAACAGCATGCAAGGTAAAGGAATAGAGGCTGTCATCCTCACAACCAAGCACACAATTTTCCTATTACGTAAACAATTTCGAAATTTCAGGTTAAGAGTATACTAGGTATTCTGCCTTCCTGCTTGCCAAAGTTCACATTACTGGGTAGTCTGGCTTAGCCCATGGCATTGTAATAGTTGATGGTGGTTGATGGTGCCATAGTTGATGGTACAGATGAATGAATTTGTTAAATTCTCCATTGCCTCTCATTAAGTTTGTCTACAAGGTTTTAATGTGGATTCATCAAATACATATCACAAAATCATCCTGGGACTTGAATGCTCAGTTGTAATTGATCTGACACTGATGAATCTTATACAAAACAAAACCTTTTGCTCTGTCATTTTTCATACATTAAAGTAAGCAACAGGAAAATGTTGAAGAAAGATCTTTCCAGTTGCTGGATGATAAAGAGATGCCTGTACAATCCTTGCACCTGCTGAGCCCCCGTAGCCCTATTTCACTTGAGACAGCTTGCAAGCTGAAGCAGCCCAAACCCCATTCTAAAAGTTTAGGAAATGCACAGCTCTCCAATCCCTGCTAGACACAACTCCCATCCCCTTGATTTGCAGTAGCCTTATGGGCATAGTCAGGGGCAGATTAGCAACCAAATGACAAAGGTTCCACTCTTCACTGTTTTGTATTCTCTGCATATACAAGCAGACCTTTTCAGTCTTTTTCCTACTGAAAAGTTGCAAAAAAACCCATGCAAAAAATAGCAGGTGTTTGTTCATAGTGATCCCTTGGAATGGTTCCTTAATGTATGGCAGAACAGATGCAAATCTCACATACTTATTAGGTGCAGAGATTTACTAGAATATTTCTTTGTGGTGACTGGAAATAAAATATCTCCCTGTTGTACAGAAAGATTGTCATTGTTAAACTCGAGGAGTCATATGGAAACACCCTTTAGACCCTAACTTATTTCCACTACATGACTGTCTACCATCTCATCATGTATCATACATCAATGAGTCAGTTTTTTGAGCACTGCAATGTAATATTCATACACAGAAACGAGATTTTAAAATAATTAAATGTAGTCCGCAATAAAGCCCAAATTATGACAAAAAATTAAACTAATTTAATATAGTATTAGTGTGTTCCTACTTACCAAAAGAACATTATTTAAAAGTGAAAAATAGGGAACAAATACTGTCAAATATTTATGTAAAATGTTTAAAGGAGGAAAACCTCTTCTAATAGTTTTTAAAGTATATGTTTTCTTTTCACAGGTTCTTTAAAAATAGTAACCACAGAATTTTAGTCTGTCTGGATGCCAAAGATTTATTAGTCCATACAAATGTGAAGCGGTTTTTATTGCTGTATTTGCTATTGTATTTTTTGTATTGTATTGTTTTTAAGTAAGTCAGCTGTTCTGCAGATTAGAACTCTCAGGAAAGGCAAATATTTTTGCCCACAGTTTCTCTGTTTTCGATAGTAATAGGAGTTTTTGTAGGGTGGGGGAATAGCAACTTTGCAAGACTCCCCATGGCTCAGTTCACAGTTTCTCATGCACAGTCTCAGAATTCAGGGCAGCTGTTGGTCTTGAAGGGAAGTGGTAGACATGCTAAAGAGAGAATTTCTTTTAAGAAAAACTGTAGTTCACCATACAGTGATGTTACATAGTCTAGCCAAACCATCTTCATTACATACATTACTTTTAAGTTATATTCTTGCATTCAATAAGTATATAGGATATTATATCAACCAACATTCAATTAGGTGTAGTAGTATTCCTAAAAATTATTGTGGTAGAGGCCTGCTCTGTTCACAGTCCTCTGTAATATGAGGAAAGAAATCATAAATCCTTTTTCTGACTTTTATAGGGGTTGGATTGGTTGGATTCAAACTGGTGGTGTATTTGCAGCTAATTTGATCACATAGGACAGAAATGTTCTGCCGGAGGACTTTGCAATTGCTCTGTTCCTACATGTCAAAACCATAACAAGGCAGGTCCCTTTGACCAGATGTCACATATAACTTTTTCCAGGTGTCTGCGTCATCTATTCTCCAAGAGTGAAACTTGTTTTAGAGCAAAATTATTTCTAAAAGTTTCATTGGCATAATAAAGGCAGTTAATCACATAATTCTGTAATTCTTCATATGCACAGCACTATTTGATGAATATATATTTTCTTGCCAAATACTTGTATACTTGCCAAAATTTTAGAGTTAATTAGATATTCGGCTTTATTCATTGGCTTCAATAAAGTTACCTCAAAGATGAAATTGGCCCAATGTTTATGAAATGCTAAATAAAGAACTAAGTAAAATGTTTCCCAGTTAGTGGGGATGTGTGTATCTTTAGGGCTAGGTTCTACTATTAATTTGACAGAAAGTATCAAACCCACTTTTGTATTATGAACCTAACTCAGTTTAAAAGCAGGGTTTGAGAAACATTCCTTGATTTTCTGTGAGGTGCATCAGTTTTATTTTCATTTTCCAGACCAGAACACATAGCTTTTTAATTACATTTAACTTTTTTCTTCTAACTCCCCATTTTTTAAATCTAATTCAAAAATCCATTTAAAATAGTGAAATGTTTGGAAAACTTAAGAGGCAAAGACTTGGAACTACTTGAACTGGCTGTTTTTCAAAAAAAGCTAAATTAGAAAAGCAGATTCTGTTTCTGGAGTGGGCATAATGCTATTTGAGCAGAGCTTTGGAAATAAGGAAATAAAATGGCAAAGGGCAGAGGAAGAAAAATTAAAAATCTCTGCATAGCAACCATTGTTTACTCTAAATGCAAAGGATATTCTTTTGAACTGATTATTGTGTTAAGTGTTAAGCCAAAACCAAAATTATATGAATGGAAAGTAAAGACTTTAACTCCCTGATGAATTTTTTTAAATTCCTGTGGATAGTTTGATGGCCTTTCTCCTTATAAATAAACTATAGTTGTTTTAAGACGTGTGGAGTTCTGATTTATTTAATTCAGAATATCCAGAAAAAAATTGACCCAGTTGATAGTACACAATATATGGACAGTTAAAGTAAACTGCAGCAAGCATAATACATCCAGCTTATGCTGGAGTGATAGAGATGTTCACATATTCCTACAAAAGAACCTTCTGTGTACATGGCATTTTTTCAGCAACTCAGGTGGCAATATGCTGTATGTTGCTTGGAGATCCTACATCACAGAGGTGGGTCCCAGAAAGGAAAGACAGTCACGGCAGATCAAATATGCTTCATGTAGTTTGTTGCTGGTTGGTTGGTTTTGCCTTGTCCCTTTATGCCTTTTCTCTTTAAATCATAAGGCTACTTGAAGTCAAAAATTGTCTCCATTTCAACACGGTCAAACTGCCACATTGGTGTCAGCAGCTTTGGGGGCAGTGCAGAGTGAGCCACATGCTTTGCAAGATAGATATGACTCACAAAAAAAGTTTCTCTTTTCTCTCTTTTTTTTTTCTTTTTAACGTTAGATTATATTTACCTACCTATTCTACTACCCACTCATTTTATTCTTCATTTGTACAATGGGTGTCCTTCCTTTTATCTTTTCTGTGTCTTTCCTGGCTGGTTGAAAATATTCTCTCATACTTTTAGTTAACTGGAGCTTGGAGATTTTGGAGATTGTGTCAGAAAACAAATCCTAAAAAGAGGGTCTGCACATAACTCCTGTGGATAGATAGGTAGAAGTGAGTACCGTGGGATCAAGAGGACATCTTTCAGTAATGCTGCCCAACCCAGTTGAAGTTGTCCTACCCAAAGCCTCTGAGGCTCCACGTGTGCTCCTCCAGCCCCCATACAGCTCTGTGCAGCCACACAGTCATGCAGCTGAACCAGTTCCTCAATCTTGCTCTGACACAGCTGCATAAACAGCTGTAGGGCCACAGGGGAGGCAGTGGCATGGGTCAGCATGGGATGGTGGTCAGGACCATCAACAGAAACACACATTTGTATTTGGGAGGTAGAGTTGTTGATGCAACGTGCAGCTACTGGTGAAGTGGCCAAAAAACGTCAGTTCTGGGAAAATTTACACATAACTTTGCAAAGGCTGTACATTTACTCCTATTTGACCTCTAGGGCCTTATCAGCTTCCTCCTGACACATCTCAGCATCTTTGATGTTGCTCCTTAAGCACAGCTACAACTGACCAAAAGATTTCCTTCATTATGCACCTTCTTGGAGAAGAAGACAGAATATGCTGGAAATTCAGCATGGGAACAGAAGATCTTTTATGTAAAGCAGTAAAGAAGAGATTGGGACGTAAGGGTTTTTCTTCACTAGCAGGAGAAAAGTAGTGACAGAGAGGCTGTGGTTGCTCATTTTTGTCTGTGTTATTCACAGTATGTCTATAAACTTTACCTTCATTACCTTTACCTACTTCTTTGGAGGGACAACTCTGCTTTGATTATCCAGTGTATACTGATTCTGCTCCCTTCACTTTTTTATTGGACTTTTTGTGCACCTCATTACAGCACAATGTTAGCTCCTTGTCCCACCACATCTAGTGTTTCAAAGGTGTATTTTACAATTTTACCTAAGACAATGCACTTTTTCAATGAGGCAGTGGCTTTATGGCGTCTTGGATTATGCAAAGTGTGTAACACCACTTCTGCACCAAGACAGGAATCCTCCCTTGTTCATCATGTAACACTGAACACCACCAAAGGCTGCTACATGGACAAGGCTCTTTTCCCAATAGTTTGCTAGAGAAAAATATCATTAAGATTTATGAAACTGGGGTTGGCTTTCTACAGAGGGAAAATGTGACCTGTACTACACAGATGGCCCATAGGAGTGACCTCAGCTCCGGGGTCACAGCAGTGGCTTCAGAGTATGTCTGGAGGAAGCTTATTCCTCTCCCTTCCCTGCAGAGCAGATAGAGGTAAAAACAAACTGTGCTGGTGGATTTGCCCCTTAAAGCATCTAGCTATTCTGTGATTGACAGTGATAGCACACATACTTTGAAAGCTCTAATGTTGATGATTAAGCCTTAATAAAAGCAAATAAGGTGGTGTCTGTGTGTACCCTAGTCAACTAAGCAGATACCTGGCATCTTGTAAATTAATCTGGGTGTTTATGCTGTAGAACATGATGAATGGGTTGCTATAGCAACCAACATTTCTTCCATTTTTTTTTTTTGCTGCTAATTATCCTAACATCACCACCAGCTACTAAATCTGAATTCCTAATGAATGTGTGTGGAAGGCAGTTTCTTGATATATCTCTCGTACTACATCAGCCGAATGAGATAATTAGAGATTAGTGGATATTGATTATTTAGGGTTTATTGGAGCCTGTTATTCTGATACACATGATCTTGTGCACCCAGAAGATCTGCCTGATTGTGCTTGGCTCATTCCGCCAGTCTGCTCCTATTGTTGGTGAAATTGTTCTAGGAGAGCGCACTTTCTGTCAGATACTCAATGCCCTGCTCCCACAGGCTTCAACCTTTTGCCAGTTTGGAATTCGGGGCCTTGAATTCAGCTTGTCTCACTAGCAGCACTGTCACAACAACTTCATAGGTGTTGGTTTACTGTCAGGTTGGGACTTTGGGGTTTTTTTGTTTGTTTGTTTTTGATTTGTTTTTTTTTGTTTTTTATCGGAAGGGTAAGTTTGGGGAAGGGGGGGGGCGGGTATTAATTTTCTAGTGCTTTGTCTTGTTTTGTTTTCTTACCTACCATATACAAGCAAAATGTTGTTACCCTCCTGAAAGGGTGAGTGTTCTCAGTCATCTCTGAGATAATGGATGTTGAGGCTGTGAATGTTGGAGAAGACATTGGGCAAAAGCCCAGTCTCCAAGGCTGATGTGTCAGGCCACTAGCACACTCAAATACATCTTGATGTTACCATCTGAGCTGCAAGCTTTCTTGGCAAGGTATTATGAGACTCATGATGAGCCCTTAGTATGGGATCCTTCATCTGACCCTAGTGAAATCCCCTTTTCCTCTGGAAATCTAGTGTTGCTCCAAGGATTGCCATCTGTGTCTAATATTGCTCAGAGTTGCTAAAATCATTGAAATCGGAAAATGTACACAGAAATATGGCAAGTTTGATCTTCTCCCAAGAACATTATTAAGGAAGAAAATTTTTTGTGTTTTTTTTTCTTTAATCTGATTTTTTTTAGAACTGGTTGCTTTATAAATTTTACTTTTGTACTTCAGAGTAAGCTGAGATATAGTTATGAAAAGTGCTTCTTTAAGGTGTTTGTAAGTAAAAATCTAACTGATTGGAGGAATAAGAAGAGTTTGAAAAGGTAATGGCATCCAGGAAATCACGAATGCATCAATCTCTGTGTTTAGGCTTTTTTCCCGTGTTACATCATATTTAAAGCTCTACTATGTATACTGTGTTTTTATTGCCTGGTTAATCAACTTGTTTCATTGCTGTGCACACCCATGATAGTCTGGAATTTGAAATTGCATTTGGCGTAAAATGAGATAAATTCCACTGAGAGCACTGACATTCAGATCAGAGTAGTAATTCCATATATTAAGAAGCTTTAAAATTTCTGTGAAGTAGTGGTAAAGGAAAAAGCATTGATGAAAAATAAAAGTTTTGAAGATAATTGCTTCCTAACCAAGACCTTGAATACCAGTTTCATCAGCTTTTCAAATTTACCAAAGCACAGTAACACAGAAAACCTTTGTTCAGTTTTTGCTATGTGGATCCTGAAGGCTGGCAGCACAACAGTGATTCATGTCACAATTCTGGCTTTAAAATCCTTTATGCAAAATAAGACAATGAAATTAGGTCTTCCTTCTGTATTTTTTGCATATGGATTAAGGATATGCATTGTGGAGTGGAGGTCCAAACAAAGGAAAAATTCCAGTTCCTCAAAGTGAACAAAACAAGTTAGTGCCAACACATTTAGAATAGATGTGTTTTTTCCTCCATGTACAAGAAAATTCTGTCACATATGTATTGTTATGCTTAACAGCCATATTAGAAAAACACTGTGAAGCTATGCAAGTGAATTTTAGCCTTATATGGATGTTACTAGGTCATTTATTGAGTATCCTCAGCTTAAAAAAAAAAAAAATCAAATTAGGTTCACTGAAAAGTTCTATTGAACCTGAATGTTAAATATAAGATAAATTTATTTCAAACCTGGAACAAGTTATTTTCAGTAAAACATAATGTCTGTCTCTATTTTTGCATACCTTTTCATAAACCAAGAAAAGAGTGCTCCAGCTGAGTTTTGCTTTGAGTTTCTTAGTTCATATAAAACTCAAAATGAAACTCACGATTGTGTGAACTGAAACTGGAAAAAAATGCGCACAGCTTTAGACAGCATGTTGCTTGCAGAACAACTGTGTCATCACAAACATTAAGGGCAATGCTTTGGTTTACCTTCCACGAATATAGAAATGAAGAGGGGAAACTATTTTGATTCCTCCTATGTTTTCGGTGAGTTCCTGTGCAAAAAAATTAGGCAGAATTCCATTTACCTTCTAAGTATAAGCTTTGTACAGCTCATAAATTTATATGTGGGATTTATACATAAGGGAAACAACTCTGACTTGCTGTGAAGCTAACAGTTTCATTATCTTGGAAACGACATGCTACTTAAAAGTGCAAGCCTGTTTCCCTCACACACACTTCCAAGTATATCTAGAAGCCATTGGTCTTATATATTTTTAGTAGACACGGGGAAATTATGAGAAAGGTTGAATACATGTAATAATAATTCCTCTCAGCACTCTATCAACCTTCATACACATCCCTAATTTTTCTCACTGGTTAGGACACTAGCAATTCTTACTCTTCCTACCATTTTCCTATTTGATTATAACTTATGACAGCACCAAGAAGCCTGCAAGGGTTTGAGTTTGGTTGAATCATACATCAGTTGAAAACTTCTGTCTTTAATACTGAGGAAGCAGAAGTTGAGGAGGGGTGGGCTGAACAGAGGGAAAGGCACAGCCCAAGGCCATTAAAGCCAGAGGACAGCAGGGTTCCTCCTGTGGTAGTATACAAACCTATGGGAGTGACACTTCCTAGAGGTAATCTGCTTTCCCAAGCCTTTGCAGAGATAACATGTCTCCGAGTGAATTATCCTGTGCAACGCCTCTTTCTGCCCTCCCAAACACTCTTGTCTCAAGCCCAGAGCTGGGCATCATATATTGTGTTTGCCTGAAAACATGTCAAACAAAGCATACCCACCACTGGGAAAAAAAAAAAAAAGTAAAAAAAAAGAAAAGGGGGGAGGGGAAGGAAAATAAAACAAAGGCCCATCCTTATAGATTCAAGACTTTGTGTTGATTTTAATTGAAGAAACATTTTAAACATTAATCCAGGCTTTCAAAAGCATGTATTAGTCATTGACTTATATATTCTTCTGCATGTGCTCAATATTTAGGCAATTTACTATTTTTATCTTAATTAAGATAGATCTTCTCAGCTAGCAACAAACTAAGTCATCTGTACTGTCATAGCAGTCAAGCCGCTGAGGCGCTGAATTTTGAGATGTGTCTGCCTCAGTGGGAGGATTCCTAGAAGAAACATTCATTTCTGTGCCACTGTCATTTAGAAATGAACATACGTAAACCTGCCTCGTGAAGAAAGGCTGAAGAAGCTCGGTCTACCCAGCTTAACAAGCAGAAGGTTAAGGAGCAAAGTCTGTACAAAAAAATGTCAGGAAGGGCTTTTCAATCCAGCAAAGACATGACAAGATGCCTGTCACTAAAATCTATTCAGCACAGAAGATGCATTTTCTTTTCCAGTTATTTAACAATAAATGAAATGTTCACTGTCATATGATGTTTCTGAATCAAAATAGATGTATTTTGAAAGATATTCACCATCTCTTTTGTGTGTTTTCAGGATGGATTCTGTGGTGAAACTTCATCGGCTGTGATCAGAATAGTCTTGGTAGTCTTTTCTAGGTGAAACCATTATACATCCGTGTATATTTGCAGTGTCAGGTGTTATGTATATTTGATATACAAACACTCTGACACCTAAAGATGTGATTTGAGCTTGATCTGAAGCATTTTCACATAGTCCAGATAATATAGTATGTAGAAACAAAGTTGATAGCTCATCTTCCCTGATCATTTTGGGGTCTCTAAAGATGAAAAAAGCAAGTTAAATTAAATGTCCATATATTACACGTTCATGGTAACAATCAGCAGCCTAATAAAAGATAAACATTTTTATCTAATTTTTCAAAGTTTATTGCAACATGTGCACAGACTTTTGCAGCACAACTTCAACTAGAGTTAAATCTAAAATTGTTTGCCTGGTTCTGGCAAGTAAATTTCACAAGTTCTAGAAATTCCATTTTCTCAGATAAATGCTTTGGGATTAATCAGAACTGGTGGAGATTGACAGAAATTTCTAGGTAATTGTAAAATATTTCTAAACTTCTGAAGGTCTCATCACTATAAAAAATCAATTTGTAATAGTTTGCTAGTCCTCTTCCTGTTTCTAGTAGAAACAAATTAATATGGAAAGAAAAGAGCAGAAAGAAATGAAGAAAAATAGCTTTTCCTGAATATTAGAAGAAACACTATGGGGGAAATTATTTTTTGAAAATACTAAATAAATAAATTTTTATTTCTTTCAAAGCAGGTGTAATTCTCTGTTCTCTTATTCATTAATGGCACAGAGTCTGCTCTGAAAAACTCCCTGAGGTAAACCATCTAAATGCATATTTCCCCTTTAGTTCTCATTTTTACATCAAGAAGGACATGCAAGGCAAGGAAGACCACAGTGTGCTGTGGTTAATGGTGTGTTAGAAAGTTTGGGACGTATTTTCAGGATCAGACATTCTTCTCTTCTGGTCTGCTCTCCATGCTTTTATCTGCAGTCCTGAAGAGTGTGGCAAACACAGATCTTGCACAGAATCTTGCATGATTACCTTCTTCCCTATTTAAAAGTCCAGTCATCATGTTATATCTGTCTTCCTTTAACCTTGATTTGCACCCTATGTTTAGTCACAATCCTTACCATCTGAAAGGAAGATGATGCACATAGCTAGACAAAATATATATAGTTATGTGTGCACACATGCACATACACACACATATATATTTATATATCTCATATATATACACATATGTATTTTATATATATATATATATATAATTTATTTCCAGTGATAGCAAGTATAGTAGTTTGTTGAGTTTGGTTTTTTTTGTATTTCCTACTGTTGCTCACAAAGAAGACTACAGAGAAAAACAGCCTTGAAATTGCCAGAACATAAGTTAAACAACACTGTGTTTTGTTACAAAAATACAAATTGTTTACAGCAATTTATAAGCAGATATGTTTTAGATGGGCAAATTCTATCACTGGCTGCTTGAATTCTAGCAACTAAGTATAATTCAGCACTACTTTAATTTTCTATTATATTCATGCTAAGTGATTTTCATGCACATCAGATTCAGTATGAAGCCTGAAGTAGCAGTGGCCAGAGAAAAATAAAATCCTTCTAGCTGGTACTTAGAGATAAAGAAACTGAGTTGGTTTTAATATTAGAAGAAGATTTATGGTAAATTTAGATGATGGACTAATCCCTAGACACTATTCACCCTTCCCTCACAGAAAGATCTCTTTTCACTACAGGCTTTGCCTGTGTTCATGTCAAGTATTGTCTTCTCAACTTATCAGTCTCGGTCTAAGCAGAACTTGATCAACAGCAGGAATACCACGAATTAACTATTGACACAGAATACCCAAGCATCTTATCACACAGATTTGACTATATCCAGGCCCAGTTTTGTGGTTTTATAGCAGATGTGACCATTAGAGTGTGTAAAGCATTCTTGTGCTCTCCATGCAAACCTAGGAAGCCCCACTGTTCTGGACATAGCATCATAAAAAGAGTTGAATAAAGTCACAATAGTAAAAAGCACAAATATAAGATTCTGTCGTTCTTCTGTTGGGATAAAAGATCCTTGATGGTAAAAGTCTAATCTCACTGAAATCAGAGAAGAGAGCCATAAGGACATTTCAGCAGGACTGAAAAAAAGAAACATCTTCCTATCAATTACTTGATTTTGCTTGCATAGTTTAACTGTTGCTGTTACTGAAAGTATTATTATTTCTGTCTTTCATCAATGGCTGGGTACTGAAAAAAAAAAAAAATCACAAGGAGTTTTGTCCCCAAAGTGCCTTACCACTAAAAAAAATTAGATGAGGCTGCCCTGTGACAAACATCCAATCACACACTGGTAGCTTCCAAAGGCAATTTTACTTTGGTCCTTCTTAGGGACCATGGACAGGTTAATTTTCTGTGTAGGCTGTGGGGCTGCCAACATCGACATGTGATGTCAAAGAGATCACCAGGGCAGTAGCCCCAATAACAAGCGCTATTGTGATCATAAAAGTATTGAAGTTTTCTGTTAACCCCCAATATTAATACAGAAGAGCAATATTGCCACACTGTTCTAATCAAGACAGACTTGAACTCTAAGCTATGATAAGATCAAACCAGCTGCATACACAGTACTTACATCTTTTTTTTATGTATGAATTTAACTGAAAAAGATCCCAAACATTTTTCTGGAGAGGCTATGCTATCATTTTCTGAATTTTTATTACAGGAGTTCTATACCTATCATTTTCATATGCTTCCTTAACCAGCAAATGATGTGGTAAAATTGTGGGTAGTGGCAGCATGAAGAACAGAACCATTTTAATTTGTCCCATCTGGCACATTAACATTAATAAAAGATGTTTAAAAAGAAATGCCTTGAAAGGCTTTCACCTACTGATTTAACAAGATAATAAGTAAAGCTTGCAATCTGCCACTAAATATAACTGATAAGAATAAGAGTGAGTTTAAGACGATGATAACAGAGATTAACCTCTGAAACACTGATATAAAAAGGAAAAAAAACCCTGCTGATTGCAACATATGAACATTAAAACTGGCAACAAAACTGACTATTATTTTTGGCTAATAGTGTATATCCAAGTACAGACTATCGCCAATTTAACAAACATTGTAAACCATCGAGGGACTTTACACCAATCAGGTCAGCACAGAGACGGAGCATTCCTAACCCTGAAATTGCCCACTAAGGGTACCCCATGCTGGGGAATTAACTGCTCTTTGATTGTTCCATTAAAATTTAACCAATGAATCGTCCTATTTTCAGGCTGCTCTAAGGGGGAAAGCAACATTTTTAATTTGTCTACAATAATTATACCATTACTTATTTTGGTTATTTGTACTCCAGTATTTAAATGCCCTGAGCGGTTTGTCAAAGGCGGAGAGGGTTGGCCACAGAAACCACTACTGACAATTGCCCCACTGCCCCACTTACTACCAGATTTCAGTTGTTTGTGCCCAAATTTAAATTCAACAAAATAATTGGAATTCTCAGTATTTTGGCAAGTGCAGTACAACCAAGCTTGCCAGAGCTCAAGAAGCATTTGAACTATATTCTCGGGAGCATGGTGTGACTCTTGAGGATAGTCCTGTGCAGACCTAAGGCTTGGCCTCAATGATCATTGTGGGTCCCTTTCAACTCAGCATATTCTGTGATACTGAAAATCCCTATTTCGATTCTGAAAATGGGTCCATTCCTCTATGTCTCCATTGCCTGCATCAGAGCCACTTTTTCATCCCTGCCTTGCTCTGTTTGTCAGAGCAAAGCAATATTTTTTGCTTTCATTGTTCACAAAGAGATTTGCATATAAGTCTGCAAAAAGGTGCTCGCTCAATTTTTGTTCCCAGAAAAACAACATTTGGTATATGCTATGTCTGATACTGCAAGAGCGAGATTCACCTTCTGTGTTCCCAGCTGGGATGAGAGATGCTGGTGACATTCAAGTATGACTTTTGGGGTCATGAAGGTGTACAACAAAGCAGTATTTAGCAGCTCTGTATGTTTCTGAGGTTCAGAAATGGACATATGGATACAACTGATCTGGATGTCTTTCCAAATCCCACAATACACTATTAGGAATCTATGGATCAAGAAGCAGGAGAAGATCTTGCAAAAAATTACTGAAAATCATGCAAATGTAAAAAAATTTTAAAAATAATAATTTCCATTATCTATATATAAATATAACAGGAAGGAAAAAAATTACAATGCGTGTAACATAGCTGTGACAGAGACAGTGAGAAGTAATATTTTGTATCACTGTTTACAGAAATAATGGGTTTTACTTAGCATGTTTATTTTCAACCGGTGTATGTATTTCAATTTGCATGCCTCCAAACTGGGGATCAGATTACAAAATATAACAGATGATGAATTAGACAAAAGTTTATTAAAAGGTTAAGAGCTCCTAAAATCAGATTCAGTCTAGACAAATTTTGCCAATGAAGGCATGAGAAAGCTGCAGGAAAACTGCAGAAAATATCGCAAAGTGTGAGAGAGGTTTTTAATGCTCACTCAATGCAGGAAAAAACTACCTGGGTTATAAAATGGCTGGCATTGTTGGTTATTTAACGAGAGACTGAAACACAAGGATTTTATGAACTTTTTCCTTCTGTTTTATCTCTGATGGTAAGTATCAAATATTGATGTAGATGAGAAGAAAATACTATAAGCGCCTCATGTCAAAGCAGAATTCCTAAAATCATGCAACACTGTTGCAGTGGCTCAGGTCTTTCTAATGACACCTTACCAGTGAAGAACCAAAGCTGTAACTGCATCTTTGTGGTAAGTATTTCAGGACATCATTCTTTTTGCCAGTTTCTGCAATATTTTCTTTGCTTTTTTTTGTGTATGTGTTTTTTTGTTTGTTTGGGGGTTTTTTTGTTTGGGTTTTGGTTTTGGTTTGGGGTTTTGGGGGCTTTTTATTTGTTTTTTTTTTTGTGTTTCTGTTGTTTTCTGGGGGTTTGGGGGAGGTAAGAGTGGCAGGAGAGTGGGGCTTCTTCCATTGCTTCTGCATTCAGATGAGTAAATGTGGGCCTTGGATGCCTTTTTGCTCACCACACCAAATGTCTTAGTTCACTGCTACCGGTGGTAACATCATCACATGTTTTGCTTCATAGCAGATGTTACTATCTTCCTGTATTTTTATCACTCATGTCTAAACTTGTCTAAGCCTGGTTAAACTATGTGATGGCAGAACTTAAGCAGCCACCAGCATTTTGATTGCACTAATGTTCCCACCACCACTACCACCAGAGAACTTAATTTGTTTGACAAGTCCAATGAATTAGAGAAGTGATTTGTCATATCGTGTCATATTCTTTCTCTAAGTATTTGTATCTTGCATAAAAAAAAGGGAATGTGGTCCAGTTCTAGGGCTCCGTCACCCACCCCCTCCTCCTCCTCAGCGTCGCCAGCACTACCCAACACCGTCATTCAAAAAGGTAAACACATTTTATTTCATAACATATTCCAATATGTTCAAAATGTATTTTGACATGTTCTTCTTCCTTAGCTATGCCTATTTTCTAAACACCCTGGCACATTGTCAACACTGCTGATTCACTGTGGTCTTTCTTTGATTTCTGTGATATCAATTAAAATTGGAAAGATGTCACAAAGAACTGTAGGGGAGAGGAAGGAATTGCATTTATGTCCTACAACATAAACGTATGTGCACATCTGATTTTTCACAGGATTACAAATTCATAGTGTAAATTTAACCAAGGCCTATATACTGACAGTTGTGTAACTGACAACCAAACTCTTAAAAATGCTGCAAAAACTTGACTCACCTAAATGAGCATAGGTGAATAATCAAATACTGACACACTGATCTGTCGATTTCTTTCTTTCTTTCTTTCTTTCATAAGAGCCTTTTTTGTTAAAGAAATGGGAAATATGTGACTAGAACACACTTGTTCTTTTCACCAATAAAATAAAATAAATACTTAAAACATATGTCAGAAAGCTCTCTCTCTAGTCTTTAAATAGAGATGGACTTCACATGGGAATTAGAGTGGACAAAGAATTCAGTACTCTCCCTGCTCTAACAGGATATAGAGATTTTCTAAAGACTTCATCTGGACTTTCTGTTCATCAAGGCTTCTCTAGATACAATGAAGTTGGAGTCACACATATTACAAGCAGCTTGCAACATAGCATGCAATGTTTCTGTCTCTTACAGGAACATTTTGTCACAGTAGCCTGATAATACCAGTTCAGCACAAAGCTTTCCATCCTAAATCAGAATCACTGATACAGTGGGTGTTAAATGCTTTCAATGTGCTACACATTGCATCGTCTCAGAATCTGCATATGGATGAAAAATGGGACGTTAAAGGCCAAAGTTTGTTAACTTTCTGCTCGTATACGTAGTGTTTCCTGTTTTTCCCAGGTAACTTTATCCGCTGCAAACACTGTTCATGCTTAGTAAATCATATGTGACCTTACCGAAGCACAGACAGAACAAGCTATGTTTAGAACTTAGTGGTGGATTTCAAGTTGGTGACTTGGAGTAGACAAACCTGTAATGCATGCAATTAACTTTACATAGAAGACTTAGACTGAATTAAACTTGGGGAGCTTGGGTCAATGGAGGATGTTTAATTCAGACCTTTAATTCAGACCACCTTAAGCACATGGTTTTCTGCATGTGCTAAACATCAATGCTATCACACAAAATTTGATCAGTGCATATTCACAGCTTGCAAGAAAAATCCCTAAGAACACATGCTTAGAGGAAGTTTTTGTAATGCAGTTATGCTCTAAACACACTGCAACCGGAGCATGCCTACACAGCTTGAGGACCTGGGCCTGAGGCCTAGTACATAATCCAAGCTCAAAGCGCTTAAAATTAATAATTGTCTCATATGAGCAGAGATAAGTTCCACACACACGGTTGTTTGACTATCGGAATTCAACACCAATTCAGTCTAATGGGAAGTAAAGAGATATAAAAATAATTTATATATAATTGTAGACTTCTCTAAATATCATAAAAAAACAGCTAAACCTTTCATATTCTAAAGTAATACAGAAAAAAACACACAAAGTTGCAAATGGCATAAAAAATCTTGTTTGAAGGTGGAAGAATTTAGTTCAGATGCAATCCTCAGCTTACTTCATGCAATAGGCTTGAAAATGGAGGATGGAAAAGAGCCCCACAGAGAACAAATCTTATTTCATCAAGATTTTGCAGTATTTTAGTTTAGTTTAAATTGATACAGAATAGCCTTGATCAACTGTCTTTTCTCCCCCCTCCCATAAGGTTCTACTTTAAGACCTCCATATGCTCAATTTTAATAATTTGCTTCCAAAACCCAGGAATGATTCCAAATGTGAATTAGGGAAATATTATGCTTTTTATTAAAAAAATAAAAAAAATTAAAAAAAAGAGAGAGAAATCCAAAAGCCAGGTATGAAATCCTTGAAATCCATGAAGTAGAAATAATATTTTTAATCACATTTACAGATTCTGTCCCCTTTCCTCTGGAAATTGTGTTTTCACTCCATAGCAATCTACACCTCTAATAACATTGCCCTAAATGCTGTAGGGATATTTCCTCTTGTTACTGTGTAGGTTTGTGAGTTGACTCAGTAAGTTCATTGCTAACTATCTCGTCATGCAGCCACCACTCATGTTCTTGCTATAGCAAGGACTATCTACAGAGGTGAACTGGAAAGTTTGGACAATGTTTTTTCCTAGAAAAGAGGTAAGCATCTTTTACAGAAGTCATTGCTATGCCAGGAGGAAATTTATAGGAAAAGATGAAATTTCTTGTTTTTCTTTTATATTGGGACTAGGTACTACATCATTGGAAAAAACTATGGAGGATGAGTCACGAGGATCACCTGTTTAAACCGAAATAAAAAAAGAGAGACTTCATTAGATTTGAGTACAGTGCTTAGTGAAATGTTTTGTCTACTAACTCATCGAGGCATATTAACATACAGTCTAGATATAAAGCAAGGATGAAAGGATGTGGCCAAAGGAAGACTATGCACTAAGTATAGTCCTAAGCATAGTTCTGTACAGCCCATCAAGGTTGCTGCGTTCTTGCAGAAGCTCTTGATGCTGAACAGATAACTGAGGTTTAAAAGATAACAAATTAGTGTTTTTTAAAAACGTTTATTCCAGCTGCAGAAACTCTTTCCTCTACATATTGAACAGAACCTGTATTTTAGCCGTCTTCCCTCAGTATTAGCAAATCTGAGTGAGGAAGAGAGGGATTTTTGAGGTACTACTTTACAGAAGAGAACTAGACCTGTCCAGTGTATATAGGCATGGAGGGAGCCCAAAATTATGGTACCTCAGCTGTATAGTGTGTTGTATTACAATGCACAGTCACCGGCATCCCAGACAAAGTGTATCATTCATCTATAATAGTGGAGTCGTCCCCTGTTTGAATCATTCAGTGCATTCAAGAATGACAGAATTACATGAGGATTTTCAAACAAAGTAACCCACTTCCAGTATTTGATATTGTGAGTATGAAGCTTTGTAAGTTGAAAAGTGGTCTAAAAATCCATTTTAGGGGTCTGGAAAAGCTGGAATAGCCATCTCCTGACAATGTCAATGAGAGCTATATCAAGCTGCCACTGGTCATTATACCAATGATGACAGAAAATACTGAAAGCTGGAAGGCACCATACAGAGCTTGCTGAAATCGGTGAAAATATTTCTAAAGATTTTAATGGGCTTTGGCTTAGTCCTGGAGAGAGTGAACGGGGAAAAGGGAGCTTTTTTCCGAGTGCAGTTGGAATAAGGGAGTGTAGCTGGAGTGAACACATATGTTCCTACCATATGGGTGGAGAGCTCTGGGATTTCTGCCATATTGATCCTGAAGTCAAATACAATTTGTTTTTCTAGTTTGGATAAACTAGATCCTCAAGTGAAGAATATTTAACTTCAGATTAATGTTGAGCCCAATGTCTTCAGAGAGCCTCTCCAGACCATGAGAATAAGACCACAGCCTAGGCTGACTGAACTTGATCCACAGTTATAATTGAAAGCTAAAGAGAGCTCTACACAAACTGGTGTGTTCTCTTTTCCTTTATTCATTATTTTTAAAGAGAGATGATTTGATTAGTTTTATTTTTTTATAGACGCAGAGGTCACATTTCAGTAGTTGGAAATGTGACTGTTGGAACTCTATTGTATATTCCAAAGAAAGGAAGGTTTTAAAAGGGTGCATTACAGGGTATGGAACACCTCCACAGAAAAATTTACAACTTTTCTTCAGCGAAGTACTACATTTATTTATTTAAATTAATGGTAGGACTGATGTCCAGGTTACTTAGTTGTAGGTGTTTCTCAGCCTATCATCAAGTTGGTGCCCTTGTAATAATTACTTTTGATTATTTCAGGATTAAGCCCTGCATTCAACAGTTTTTTTGGCATTAACGAAGTCTAGCCAAGAACTTCTGCTTTGACCAGTGTCTCATACACAGTTCATTTCAGGCCCATAGAGTTAGTAATGGGTGAATCATTAATAGCCATAAGATGGCTTTTAAAAGTTCAGCATTTCTATGTTGAAATATGTCAGAGCTCACAGAACAATAAATTTCATTATTCTGAAAGCTCTCCAATACCTTTTTCAGATGAGGGGGTACTATAATTATCATGCCATGTAGTGTTAATTTTGTATATTTTGTCTTCCAGATATGTATAGATACATGAAATTTTAAAAAACAATGCCAGTAAAGAAGTTATCAACACTTTTTCAAAGCTGAAAACTGATTCAGTTAGAGAAAAATCTCAAATGATTCTTTAGTTGTCTATCTGTCTATGTACAAACAAGCACTGGCTACTACTACTTTATATTAAAAGAAGATGTACAGATTTGCTTAGATTAATTTAGACATAATTCAGATGGACCAGGGTGTTGTTTGAGAAAGTGATTAGCATGAAGATTACTAGCCTCAAAGGCATTTGATTGACATGTGTTTCAGACTGCAATTAATTGACAATATGTTTCTCTTATGCCACCAAGAATTTTTACACACAAAGGCGAATATAGAACTTTAATTCAAACAGCACCTCTGAGGTAGGATGACCCAAATAGTTTCCACCTAGAGGACTGTTGCATTTCTCCTCTGATCCCTGCCAGCTGGTCATGGAGCAGCAGCCACTTACTCCTCACTTGAGGAAGGATGATATATAACACCTTTGATATCAAGTGGGTGGGATGGAGAGAAAAAAACAAATGCCTGGCCCATGCAGATAACCCTGGTGACAGTAATAAGAGAGCCTGGTAATGTGACACAGAGAAGAATAAAATAATTTCAGGGAGCCTTGGCAATTTATTTTTTTTATAATGGTGATGATCCCATACAGTATCACTTGGCGGGACTGTACATTTTTATGTTAAAGATGTGATCACCCAGCAAAATTGCAGAAAAGCCTAGATCAGCAGAAAAACTTGCTAGAGAGGATTTTGTGGTGCTTTCTGGACACAGAACCAGTTTGTAAATCAGCTCATGAAGCTAATGTGTTGGCTGTGTGGAGAGAGCTGGTTTGGAAACTGTCGTTTTGAGTGTCTACAATGTGCTGAAAAGCCATCAGAATTGGACAAATACTCCTGATTCGGTGCAAACAACTCCACAGCTGCCCTGGCAATCCCAGTGGGCCACAACTGCTGCAGGAGTGATCTGCAAGGCAGATGCTCCAGAATATGATCCTATCTCAAAAACATGATTCTTTAAAAAAAACCCCAAACATTTGAGACATTTACAGAGCAACTAAAAGAACTGCACCTCCTACAAAATAAATAAAATGGAGTGTTACTCTATTTTTTAATTTTGGTTTCTCCAAGCTGCATGAACATGGGTAAAGCATTTGCCTTCCACAGGAATTTTCAAGATTTTCCGTAGAAGTTTTGAGTTTGGAGATCGAGAAGACAGGAGCCCTCTCTGTCTGGCATGAGATAGCAGTTAATGGGACTTGCTACTGGGGCAGCCAGTCTCAACTCTCACACTTTGGTTGTTTAATGCTTCCCATTACGAAAGATATTTGTGAGCTTTCCTGAAAAGTTTGAGAAGTTTTAACACCTCATTTGGAAACAAGCATTTGGAGTTTGGCAAGAAGAAAGACTCTGGGCTGGAGAAGAGCCTTTGTCCTGCATATTAATAGCTGACATAAAAATATCTGCTGTGGTTTGTCTTCCTCAAGAAAATTTTGGGCATCCTGTCAAAAGAATAGCTGCATATTAATATGCTCATCAAAGCCCAGACCTCTGCCACTGCCAGAGCAGTAGCAGTAGCACTACATGCTGCACAGATATGGCCTGGATGCTCTAGCTGGAGTGAGAAAACCAATGGAACTGGGTTCGAAGCTGCTTTGGCTCTTCTATGGACACTCCATTGGGAGAGCAGGCAGAGCTTGCGTGCTCTATGTAGAGACGTCCCAAAACAGGGATTGAATTCAGCATTCTCCTGCCTATACTCAGGCTACATCTCTGGCTTTGGGAAGGGGAAAGGAAGTAAACACCCCCGGGCAGGTTCTTTATGGTGAGAAATTAGAAGAGGGAGAGAGAAAAGTGTCGTGCTCATCCTCAGCGTACGCATGTACATTATATTATAGTTTCGGTTGCACTATAGTGATATATTTTTCTGCCAAATGTGTATGAAACAGAATTAATTGCAGGGGGTCCCGTCAATCTGATGGGTTGAGTGTCCATGTATCCAGAGAGACATCTCACTGTCCTCTTAGCAACTTACAAGCAAAGGGCTTTTAAGTCCTTAACCACCACTTGGTTGGTCATCAGAGCCAAACAGGAGATACCTTCATTCAACACCACAGCCAAGGCACATCTCTTCTAGTAGTGCAGCTCTCCTAGTATTACGCTGCGATACTAGCACTGGATCTGAGCCCAAATCCTCATGTGGGATTTAACTCACTATTTTGGCCCACAGGCAAACAAGTAATCCTGGCAATTTGTTGTAAATGGGCTAAACACACATAAATCCCGGAATTAACATGTATAGTATCCAAAACTGTCCTAAAAATACAAAGCCTATGCCCTTCTCCTATTAGCACTAAAAAATACTCATGAAGGAGGCAGCCAGCCCATGAAAGCTCATATTTTATCCATATAAATAATCTGGTATTTATGCTTCTGCTGTTCAGTTTTGTAAACAGCTGGTAGCCAATTGTAATTCAGATTTTAACCTGATAACTTTACTTGTCTTGCTTATTAGCTAAAAATAGCAAAATTTTTGGGTTGTATTTCCTTAAATCAAAGGAACTATTGAAAGTCACATATTTCTCCTCTTAATACAGCCCTCTGGAAATGGCTTACAAAGTCACGTAATGAAGATTGCAACTACATTGTCAGAAGGAGCCCAGTGCTAAAATTTGTTACAGAGACATTAGGGTAAGTGTTCCCAATTGTGAGCAGGTGGTACAAACACGAACCCTACTGAGATATAATGAGATGTGTATACATGGGAAGTTTAGGAACCTCCTGTGCATCTTTTTGAAAATTACATAAAACAACTTGCAATTAAACTCTATATGATGCCAGATGAGAAACAAATGTTTGGGGGAAAGTAGTTTTTAATACAATAATAATTCACTTTACATGTGCATGCCAGCAACTTTGCATGCTACTTCTCCAACCACTGAGAAGCCTTACAGTCATTCAGCAGGGGATGAGATCTTCCACTTCACATATCTTTACAGGGACATTGCCTCTAAATTGTTGCTTTTTGCAAGATGACAACAATTCAGTAGGCCAGGTCTGCATGAAGACAGCAGCTAGAGGCTCACTCCAGCACGTAGTTAACATTAAGGACATTGGTATTACTCGTTAAAGTAACAAAAGCAGCTCTACTGAAGCCAGACATTAAATGTGCTCATATGGACCAAAGTCAGAAGGTGCAGAACATGTCTTGTTTGCCCTGGTTTTATGATTGAGGTGCAATGGGAAATGTCACTAGTGTTTCCTATTTTTCTCTTCTAGAAACACTTCTGCTCATCAGTTTCACATCCCATAAATGCTAAATAGGAGATGATATTTATGTAAGCTTTATGTTCATAGTAGTCCAACACAAATTCTCTCCACTGCTTTTCCAAGGTAGGAAAATAAATCTAAACAACAGGATAACTGATATATATGTATATATACATGCACATACATACATATAGGGCCAGTTCCCTGCACTGAGGAATTACATGACTAAACAGTACAGCTAATGCTACAGTATTGCAGCTTCAACTTGTTTGTGATAAAATTTTTAGAAATATTAATTTCTGTACTGCAAATTTTAACTAACTGGAAAAAAAAAAAAAGAAAAAACCTAGGCAATCCAACATGCTGACAGAGGATTAAGGATTAATATGTTGCTGAAAACTGTGCTTCAATAAGTATATTTTTCCTTGAATTCCATGTAGATCTTTATTTTATTTTCATGCTTATAGACACTCCTAAATATCTGGAACTTTTCTCAGCAGTGTGATACACTAAAGGAAAAGAGGTGAGAATCTGAAAGAAGCTTCTGCAATGCATCATTTGACAGGAAGTCAAGTTATCAGAACAAAGTCCTATAAGTATCAATCTTACACCCACATATGGTGTACATCCTAGTTACCATATAGATATGCAAGGGCCATTAGGGCCTCTTATCAGCTGTATATTGGTGTAATTAAAGGGTTTGATAGCATTAACCTGAACTGTGAAAGTCTCCAGACAATGCAACTCTATCAGTCATCTGACCCTTGAGTTTAAACGGCTACAACAAGAAGACTTTCTCCTCTGCTTTCTAAAGGACATGCTGAGCTGCTGAGTTCACTGGCCTTTAAAAGGAAAAGCCTTGATTTTTTTTCACTTAAAAGAAAACTATTCTTTTTCATGTAGGCTTCTATTTCAACAATAGGAGAAAAAAAAGGAGTATCTTCTCTTCACCAATAAAGTACTATAATTTGATGCATATCTGATGTAGAGTACTGTGAATTTGTGCTTTTTTTTTCATGTGTCTTAGTAGCTGTACTATGTTATTCACTTTAGCACATGTTTTGTGGTCAAACAACATGTGAAAATTTAGTGACAGCATATATTTCTAGGATCTTCTTTAGTTCTTGGCCTGTATAACCAGGAAAGACTTATTCTTTATCTCATATGCTGAGAAGTCCATATTTGATCTGGTATTCTAAGCAAAATACAGAACTGGGGATTTAATTGCTTTTTTGTCCTATTGTTTTGCAGGAATTTCTGAAGAAAGCTTATTATTTGCTATCCCAAAGGCTTGTTGAATTTACAGCACAGATGATGGGGGACAACAAAGCCACTAATCATCAGGAAAATTTAATCAACATTTTACTTTGGGGAATTTGGATATACCTTTATTCTTTGCAAAGACTAGCCTATAATATGATTTAAACACAACACTTAAAAGCAAAAAAACAAAACAAAACCAGAAGGAAACAAACAAAAAGCCCAGAAAATAAAATGGGTCTGCTTATCATTGTTCCTAAAGGGATTTTTAATTTTCAACTATGATTCTTTTTGCATCAAAAATTTTGATCACTTTCATGAAAATATCTCTTTATCTGTATTTTTGTTTCACACATTGCATTTTTAAGGACTTTCTGAAACAGAATAAATAATACAAAATAATTTTCAGTTTAGTAGCTAGGTAGATGTCTTTGAATAATTCCCATTGCAGTCACTCCTAGTTTATCACGATGAAGAAAAATCTCAACCTATCTTGCTCCCAGTTGGTCACACCTCTGCAACACCTTCTACTCTAAAACTCGAAACAGTTCATTAAAATCCAAAAGCATATTCTAAGTCCTGCAAAATTCCTCTTTTTTATTTTTCCTCCTTTTTATTTTTTTTCTGTTTCTGTTCTCCAGCAGATTGATATTTCATGGGCTTTTGCCCTTTTTGTGTCTGTTGCATTGTACAGAAAGTCTTTTGTTTATGTTACATAAAACTATGTACACCACCATTTCCTTCAAAAAAAATCCAACCAAAGACTGTTTTCCTTGATATACAGAGGGAATACCAATCTTAGACTTGCAAAACTCCTCTTTTCCTCCAGAAAAACTAAAGTCCAAATGTCATTCACCAAAACCCTTTTTCTATTGATTCATCCTTCTGTGTATCTATTTATTTCGTATTTATATTAGACACAGTACTGACAGGAAATGTAGGGACAAAAAACCCTGGCACAAGTTGTTATAGCCAGATATAATGTATGCTTTTTCCATAGATATAAGTGCAGTAAAAACATAATTTAACTTCACATTGAACTAAACATCATGTTTAAATTTTTCTCTAATGGAAACCTTATTCTAAAACAGTTACTATAGATCAAGTAGCATGAAACTTTAAAATTAGAATTTTAATTCAGCTGGAAAACGATGAAGGAGACTTTAGTAAACATTAGTGTTATCTCTTCAGTAGGCAAGTTCAATGTTTATGAATGAATTGTAAGTTACACTAATAAAACAAACAGCTCGGTCTTACCAGATTGAGAAGGAACTATCATGTTGCCCTCAGCTAAAGTACAATATTTGTCCTATTTTACCCTATTTTCTAAACAGAGCTTGATAGGCTTGTCACTGGTGTGGTAGAAGTGGTATGAAGATATTTAGTCAAATGAGTGTGACTGTATCTTGATCTTGCAGGTAACATGGAGCCATGATGTTCCAAGAAATGAATCTAAGTAACTAGATGAATTTTAGTGATTTGATGGGCTTTGGATAAGCCTATCCAGAAGTATACTTTGCATTACACAGACAAAAGGAAATGGAAGTGAATATGCTTTTAACATGGGGTTTTCCTCCTTTGAATGTATGCTATATGATAGTCAAATTTATTCCAGAGAAAGGTGTTTAAAGTCAGATGAATATGTCTGTGGAATCTGAGTACTGAAGTTGTTTGTAAAAATACTTAATGACAAATGACTTTACCCAATAAGGAACGTGAACCACACCACGAGACTTACCTACCGATTACAACTAAGCAATATATTTCAAGGAATTATGATTATGCATAAAAAAATCTCTTACCACTCATCTGTCACATTAAGGGATAATTAGTGAAGGATGTCACGTTAAACTATTTGCAGAAAGAGTTGATGTTTGTGATATATTTCTTGTAGTGTGAGTTGTGTTAGAAACACCAAAGTTCACACATGAAATTTTGGTGTTTACTGGACACTCCGAGTAGCAATTCGAAAATAGAAATTCTTGTGTAATCATCACAATTATTATTGGTAAAGATAGACAAAAGACAGACCATTGCTGCTCTCCCAGTGGCCACCACTTCCAAGCAGCAAGACTCAATGAAGCCCGTTACTCAGACTGCTGCAAGTGTTGACCTTGAAGAGGGAAATGGGCATTTTTCATCCTGCCATCTGCTATTCAGGTTTTATGTTTATGTGCTTGCACTTTGGTTGGTTGGTTGGCTGCTTGGTTGGTTTAGCAGTTATGAAAACTTAACAAACTTCACGTGTCAAGTCCTTACTGAAGATCTGAAACATCTCTGGTATCTCAAAAACTGCCTGCACTGTCTTTATCTAAGATTTTATCTCTAGGAGAAGTCCTAGGATTTGTGTAAGGTCAATTAAAGCTGTTTTTGTTATTTCTGTAGATCTGAAGTTGACCTCACTATTTGAGGTAGGTGCTGCACCAACATTACGCATCAATAAAAGGTAGCTAAGACCTACAAGACAATGAAAAGGTAGCATTTTTTTTTAAATAATTATACATGAAAAGGACACCCACTGTAAATTTTAAGAAAAAATAAAAAAAATAAAACAAAACCATGAATACTGTATCAAGTACTCTAAATAATTTGGGTCTGCCCCAGAATCATTCTAAATCTGGAAATTAGTAGGCATGGGGGGGTAGTGTTTAGGAGGAATTAGAGAAAATAATCACATATAAAGGTATGATTAGAATAATTTAATATTCTAATTACCGAAGAGTGCTCAGTATTTAAAATCTCTGTCCTGTTTATCACAGTTAGTAGAGATATGTGTGAGAGCAAAAATTAGTATGTCAATCCATTTTGTTATCTAGCATGTCAATCCATTTTGTTATCTAGCGTAATCACCATGTGAAATCTGAGATTGAAGAAATTACATTAATTTGGGGCCTGCAGAGAGAACAACAACACAACCTATGGCTCCTATTGACCACAGGCTTGTTCAGGTTAAGTTGGAAGAGAAAGAAAATCATAATTTTTCTTCAGAATATCAAGTCAGGGGGTCTAACTCAGATAACATGATTCAGAGCAGCCCTCAGGCTGTTCCAAATTAATTATTTTTCTAGAACTTCATTTTGAAATTTATTTTGAATCTGAAACTTCTATTTTTAATTCTGTTTGGCTTTCCCTTCTTTTTTCTGCTGCCTATGCACTAAATCCTGGGAAGGCAATAAATTATTTTCTGCTTTAGTAAAAGAATCAATCATTGGTTTTAAATTTTACCTTTCTTAACTCTATCCTTATATTTCAAGGTAACTGCAGGTAAAAGTGGCATGCAAACCTTTGTATTGCTTCCTACTTCTTCAGAACTGGTTATGAGGTGAAATTTAATAAAGCAAATTTATATTTTCTCATGTGCAGAAGAAAATCAAAGAAGTGAACTTTGAGACCTACAATCATTTACTATTTGGTTGAAACATCTCTAGTTGGTGTCTGAAAATTATTTTAGAATTTTCAATGCGAAACATAATATATTGTACTACTATTACAGCTACTACTACAAGAAAAAAAAAACATGGAAAACTTCTTGCTAAATCATTAAACAGTTAATTATAACCCAGAATGTTTTCAGAGTCTACAACCATTTCACATACTGAATTATTTTTTAATGACCAGAGATGAGAAAAAAGCTGAACACCAAATCCAAGCACTTGAAATTCATCTTTGCTGCTGACATCACTTTATCAGTCACTCAATGCAGTTCTTTGTTGTGGTTTTTTTCCATACCTACTATATAATTTTTCCTAATGATCCTAACTTTTCAGGGTGGCATGAGACTGTTGGGAACAAAAAGCAGGTTCATAAAAGACAATAGAGTGATGAAAACACTGGCTTTGACTTCTCTGTCAGTAAGGTAAGGACTCAGAAATCAGATAAGTTCTAGAAGAAAGATGTATCTTTATGCAGTTTAATCAAAACGTACAAAATATCTACATTGTTAAGTGTTATACTTTTAGTAAATTCATTTTAGAGTTAAAAAAAAACCCAATTCCAAATAATTTTTTCATAGCCTGTAGAAACAATGCTCAGCCTGCTCCATATTTGAATACAAAAGTGTCTAAGAAAATAGGGATTGAATTCTGTGCTTAAAACAAAGGAATCAGGCATTATAGATCATGTAAGTGTTAAACTGCAGATCTCTTAGTTACAGTTCAGAAGCAGCACATCAGTTTCAGAACTGTTAAGTATAGAAATATGTCATCTAAACATTTGGGGTCTTAGTAAATCTACTAAAACAAATACAAGACATTTTCCATGGTATTATTCTAACTGCGTGCATTTTATGGGAAATGTGAAAACATAACTCTGTTGGATGACACCTTTCTTGACCTTGCATATCTTGAGATAAATGTTATTAGCTACAGGGTGAGGAAGACTGGGTCTGGAGACCTATAATCCCACAGAACAATATGGACTCAAGCTGAGCACTAACAGACATGTACTTCGAATTTATACCTGCCTACCTGACTGATACTAGCCAACAAATATATTTATGGTCTATAATTCTAAAGTCAGGAGTGGACTATTAAGATTATCTTGTTTTGACTCTAACAACACTATGCAGTAAGTGCTGCATAAATCCCAAATAATTACTTGAAATGCCTCTCTATTTCAGGCGTATTCATCAGCTATTTACAGTAAGGTAAACCTCTGGCCCTAGGATTTTGATTTTCATGCAGAATGATTTTTAGAGCCAAGAAATATCTTCTGTTCTCACAGAACTTGTCACTGTGGAATCTGTGCAAATA
Organism: Cephalopterus ornatus; assembly: GCA_013396775.1. Lineage (NCBI taxonomy): Eukaryota > Metazoa > Chordata > Aves > Passeriformes > Cotingidae > Cephalopterus > Cephalopterus ornatus. The sequence continues at coordinate 44,631 of VZRE01005023.1, forward strand.
AATAAATTATTTAACTGTTGTAAATATCCTGAAACCAGAATATGATCCGAAACCCCAGATGTCCCTGCACTGGATGTCAACGTAGTTCATTCTAATAAGATTGCATCCCAAACTAGTTACAGCACCATTTGAGATTATCTTTGCTAAAGGGGTGATCTAGCATCCCAAACTCTTCAGAAGGGTGTCACTTCAAGAGTGACTTTAATTCTCACACACATGAGATTGAGGGCAGACAACATAGTGAAAGAATGTCATTTGCCAGCATAGATTGAAGCCCTTCTTGACACAAGATGTCTTCTTCTATACAATGATAAGGCCTGGGAACTTCTTGCTTAAGTTGAATTTGACAGCATGCAAACCTGAGATCCAGGTTATGTTTTCAGCATTTATGAGGCTCTCTTTGATGAGAAGTATGAAACCCAGCATTTTCCAACTATCGGCTTCAACTGTTTATAGGGAAAGCATGGATAGTGGACTCATCATTGAAAGATTTCTGTGCCGTAGTAAATGGATTCTATATTTACAATACTCGAAAGATAAAACCAGCAACAAAATACATGTTTGTTATTCACCCAGGAAGGAATCTCATCCTTCCTCCTCTGTTTCTATGTTACAAGAAGTGGAATATCTTAGCACTGTATTACCAGCTGCACCACCAGGTTGTGCAGATATGTCTAACCTCCTCCTAGGTAACTCTCTGTGACGTAGTGGGTGGCAAAATGGAGGTCAGCTTCAAAGCTTGCCTGAGGTGCTGGGTAAATCCTCAGATGGCAAACTTAGAGAGGCACGCTGCCATGGCTACACTGCACTTAATTCAAGCAGGTAGCCTTGGAGGTGTTGACGTCATTGGTGGTGGTGTCTTTTTCTTCTTGTGGATGTACTTTTTTATGCCTATCCATGCCAAAGAGCATCAGAGCATCTCCAGCTGGAAGAAGACTCAGGCTGGAGCTGTGTAGCTGCTGGTGAGGAAGTAAACAGCACCAGCCTATGCAAAAACCCAAATGCACACTCAATACTTGCACCCTTACACCAGCATAGCAATGCTATAAACTATACTGGCCATTGACTTCTGAAGGACTGAGCTTCAATAATACCAGCTTTTCATCCTTTTTTTATCGGGGGTCAGTTCAGTTAAAAAGCTTCAGCTATGTGCGCTCACAGATAGAAACACGTTCATTTCCCTGCGTTCACTGCTTACAGCTTTCTCTCTCTTCTTATTTCTGTAGAGGCAAAAATGCCATTCCTACCTAGCACAGAGCAAGATGGGAGTCCAATTGTCTTTAGGAAACAGGAAGATAAAAGAATCATCTAAAGTGATAACTGTCACATGTATCTGTTTACAATAATGGCATTGTGAATGCTCAACACTCTTAATATGTTTTTATCAGACCAACACTTCAAAAGCCATTAATGGGACTCCAAAAATAAACAAGAAATGTAACCCATACAAAAGTAGAGGTAGCATATAAAAATCAGTTCTCTTCTCAGGAATTTTGCCTGAAAGACAGGTATCAGCAAAGAAGCCAGGAGAAAAAGAAAGCTGCACTCAGAGTTCAAATTAAAGTGGCAAGTGACCAAACGAAAGCAAATGCTTATTTTGTATTGCTTAATATTAAACTACTGAGGCTGCTGGACCAACACTGATGTGACCAAGGGGGTCTCAGTGTCATCAGCTGCAGGACCATGACTGCGAGAATGATCAACTCCCAGTCGACCCTGCAACTATCTGCTGTTCCAGCTGGTTCCATACAAATCTATGAGACCTGATGGGATTCATCCAAGAAACCCCAAAGAGCTGGCCGATGTCATCACAAAACCTCTCTCAATGACTTTTGCATAGTCTTGGGAATCTAGACAGGTCTCAGCTGACTGAAAGCTGGTGAACATTGTCCCAATATTCAAGGAGGACAAGAAGGAGGACACCAGAAACTACACGCCTGTCAGTCTCACTTTAGTGTCTTGTGAAGTTATAGAGGAGATCATTCTGGGAAGTATTGAAAAACACCAGAAAGACAACACAGTCATTGGTCACGGCCAGCACGGCTTCAGGAGAGGAAAGTCCTGCTTAGCTAAACTGATTTCCTTCTATGACAAGGTAATCTACTTGGTTGATCAAGGGAAGCCTGTTGATGTAATCTTTTTGGATTTCAATAAAGCTTTTGATACTGTCTCTCACAGGATCAACATCTTCATAAAAAACTTGGATGCAGGAATGGAAAGGATACTACACAAGTTTGCAGATACCACAAAACTGGGAGGAGCTGTTGACTCCCTCAAAGGCAAGGAAGCCCTGCAGAGAGACCTTGACAAATCAGAGAGATGGGCAATCACCAACCATATGAAGTTTATATGAAGTGCTGGATTCTGCATCTGGGACAGGGCAACTTTGGGTGCATGTGTAGTCTGGGGAACAAGATGCTGGAAAGCAGTGCCACAGAAAAGCACTTGGGGGTTCTGGTCGATGACAAGTTGGATATGATTCGGTGCCCAGGCAGCCAGGAGGGCCAACCATGTCCTGGGGGGCATTAGGCAAAGCATCGCCAGCCAACTGAGGGAGGGGATTGTCCCACTCTGCTCTGCACTGTTGCAGCCTCACCTTGAATATTGTGTGCAGTTTTGGGCAAGAAAGATATTAAGCTGTTAGGGAGTGTCCAAAGGAGGGCAATGAAGATGGTGAAGGGTCTTGAAGGGAAGCCATATGAGGAGTGGCTGAGATCANAGTTACAACTTCCTCATTAGGGCAAGAGAAGGGGCAGGCACTGATCTCTTCTCTGTGATGACTGGTGATAGGACCCAAGGGAATGGCCTGAAGTTGTGTCAAGCAAGGTGTGTCAAGGTTTTTCACTCAGAGGGTGGTCAGTCACTTGAACAGACTCCCCAGGTCACAGCACCAAGCCTGACCGAGTTCAAGAGGTGTTTGGATGATCTCTCGGGCATATGGTGTGCCTACTGAGAATGGTCCTGTGCAGAGCTAAGAACTGGACTCAAGGATCCTTGTGGGTCCCTTCCAAATCAGCATATTCTGTAATTCTGTGATTTTTGTGATCAGTGTTTTAGACCACACTATTTTCAGTTTGTTATACACAAAAGAGTAGATATAACAGGTTGTGATGGGAAAGCAGGTTTGGTCCTCCAAGAATAAATGTTCATGGTCAACAGGTGGATTATCATTCAATGGAGAAACTTTTGGTTCAAAATATTTTGCTGCAAAAACACAAATCTTTATGAAACAGGTTCAGTGTGGAATGTGGCAAAGGCATTCATTATAAGGGAGTTGATTGCAATGCATTTCTCCTCTGAGCCCATTTTGCTGCTCAGATCTTTACTCAGTGGGTTCAGAGGGTCTCACAATGCACCTTTTCTCTCCCAAAATTCAAGATGAAGGTTAAGGGCTGTCTACTGTTCAGAGTTAATTGATCTCATGGGGATCTTACAATCTGTAATTTGGTTGCTTAGTTAGAGCCTAGAAAGCATAGCACAGTGTGAAGATCACACGTAGGATTTTCAATTCAGCTTTTATTTACTGTCAGGTGCCCTGTTCTATCTTCGTTGAGGGTAACTGTAGTCTTTCTCTTCAGTATCATTGACTTTTGGATTAGCCCGTAGTATATCCTACTTAAGAAGTCACAAGCTTGCATCATCTTTAAGGCTAGTTAGGCACTGTTTAATGGATCAGTAATGGCCAAGGGCAGAATAATTAAAGTAATATCTCAGTGGACTTAAGGAATTAGAAGAAAATGGAGATTTATGGAAAAAAAATCATTGTAAGAATGAGAATCATTTTCCTGCAATTGATCTGATATGCAGATGAGTGCACCTTTACTCAAATTCATCTCTGTCTTCTCTTCCTTAACCAAGGACTTGACCCTAAATCCATTAAAAAGGGTGAAAGAGAAGGGTAGTTATACCCATAATAATTTACAACTAATTCCACAGTCTGATTTTGTCATTTTACCATCTTCATCAAATACTCATTTGGTGAACAACATACGCCCATAACTGTGCATCTCTGATGCACTGTTCAAATATCAGGTATTCTTGTCCCACCTGCACTACAATATCGTGCTTAAGGAGTATACTATTTCATCTGGGATGGCACCACCATTTCAATTTTACAAACAAGGTGAGAAGCTAAAAAGAGTGAAAGAGTTGTATGAATTTATAAGCACAGCATCCACACTGGTACAGAATTGTAAGTCTTGGTTACCTGATGCTCAAAGCCTTTGCAGTACAGCAAGCAGTGTTAGAGAAGATTTTGGAGACCTGCTGCACAGTAACTCAGAATGCAACTTAATTATTCATGAAGAAAAGGGATGCCTTAGAAATATTCAGATATCCAGACCAAGTGATTAACCTGACATGAGAAGTGTGGTGCCTTCTCAGTAACCAGAAGTCAGGTGTACCAAAGAAAGCTGAAAGTACATATGAAATGTGCACAGTTTAAATGTACACACATGAAATGTGAACACGTGTACGCATGACTGTATTGCACATACTGTTGTGGGTAGTTTGAATACTACTGATGTCTTAACTCCAAACCATTGATGGGAATTGGAGGGGTTACAGACAGAGGATCATTCACAGAATCACAGAAGCACAGAATGGATAAGGTTGGAAGGGATCACAGTGGGTCATCTTGTTCAACCTCTCTGCTCAAACAGTGTCATCCTAGAGTAATTACACAGGATTCTGTCCAGATGATTCTTGAATATCTTCAGCAAAGGAGACTCCACAACCTCTCTGGGAAATAAGTTCCAGTGTGCAGTCACCCACATAGTAAAATTCTTCTTCATATTAAGGTGGAACTTCCTGTAAATCTGTTCCTGTCCATTACCTCTTGTCTTATTGCTTGGCAGCACTGGAAAGAGACTGGTTCCACCAAGAAGAGCCTGGCTCCATCCTCTTGACACTATTCCTTCAGAAACTATAGACATTAATGAGCCCCCTCTCATTTTTCTCTTCTTGAGGTTGAAGAGATCCAGTTTACTCAGCCTTTCCTCATAAGAGAGATGCTCCAGTCTCCTAATCATCTTTATCTCAATCTGCTGGACCCAATCCAGGAGCCTCATGTGTCTCTTGATCTGTGGAGCCCAGAACATACATACCCTCACTAGGGCTGAGTAGAGGGACAGAATCACCTCCCTTGACCTGCTGGCAATGCTGGTCCTGATGCATTCCAGGATTCCATTGGCCACCTTGGCCACAAGGACACACAGCTGGCTCATGGACAGTTTGTTGTCCATCAAGACTACCAAGGCCTGTCTCTGCAGAGCTGCTTCCCAGCAGGTCAGCCCTCAGCCTGTAGCAGTGCATTTTTCCTCAGGTGCAGGACCCTGCATTTGCCTTTGTTGAATTTCAGACGATTCTTCTCTGACCATGTCTCCAACCCATTGCGGTCCTTTTGAAAGGTTACACAGCTCTCTGGGGTATTGACCAGTCCTTCCAGTTTCGTGCCATCAATGAACTTGATGAGAACATCTGCCCCTTCATCCAAGTTATTGTTGAGTAAGTTAAACAATACTGGTCCCAGCACTGAATCTTGGACTACACCACTTATGACAGGCCTCCAGATAGACCCTGTGCCCTCTGGGATCTGCCAGGTGGATAGAGAAGGCCTCCAGAATGAGGCACTCCAGGGACTGAGCTGAGGCTGACTGCCAGCAGTCCCCTGAGTGCTCCTTCCTTCACTTTTTGTATGCTGGGATGACATTTGTTTTCTTCCAGTCCTCAGGCACCCATCCTGATTGCCATGACCTTTCAGATGATTGAGAGTGGTGTCACTATGCCATCTATCAGATCTGTCAGCCCTCACTGATGCATCCCATCAGGGCCCATGGACTTGGGGATGTCAAGTTTGCTTACATGTTCTTTAACCCAATCCTCCTCGACCAAAGCAAAGTCTTCCTTCCAACAATCTTTTATCGTGGTCTGCTGGGTAAGAGATCCCTGAGGGCTACTCTTGTAAATGAAAACTGATGCAAAGAAGGTATTCAATAATTCTGCCTTCTCTGCATCCTTTTACCAGGGCCCCCCTCCGTTTAGTAACAAGGTCATATTATCCTCAGTATTCCCTAATTCCCCCATGTAGAGGCTGTGATGTGGGTAGTCACTGAATGACATATAATGACGCTGTATTATTCCAAACTCAGAAGCTGGTGTGGTTTACTGGAAACGTAAGTCAATACAGCTTTCAAAGTACAACAGGAAAATGCAATCACCCACAAATACATGGTTTTCTTCCAGGGCTATGGTATTCTGACTTCCAGGTCAACCACCTAAACCTGCCTGGACTGATCTGGAGGAAGCATAATGCTTTGTCATATATTGCATCTGAACTAGACCTTTGCACTCTTTAATCTGTTTCGCCTCTTTAATCTAGTCCCCTTAATCTGGAAGTTTCTGAAGAAAAGAGTTTTCATTTCAAAAGCCAGAATGAAAAATGTAATTTATGCTGCCAGTCATGCAAGCCATTACTGATTGATTTGTGCAGTAAAGAAAGCTTAAAGTTGTTAACTGCTGTTTTCTGCTTGTGTATATTTTTATGGTGTGAGCTAACGGCAGGAAGAAATGAGGATGGTTCTGCTGAAGGCCGAGAAGAGTGAGGACTGCTAAGCAGTAGCATGTGTGAGCAGAAATGAATAACTGAGAAAAGAAGATCTAGCAAGATGTAATTAGCTTTGAACTAAAGCTTCCTCTCCATTTTCAGTCAAATGTGCTCAGAGGAGCATGTGCCTTTTACTGGGAAAATGCCAAGTGAAAACGGGTGGTAGCATTTGCACAGCAGTGTAGAATGAAGCTGAGCAACATTTCTAGGTTTCATTCCAAGATATTTGGACAAACATGAAAAGCATTTTGAAAGGACTCATGGGCATAGATTTTTTTTCCCATGTTAAGGTTTTACATATTCTTAGGAAATTTTATTCTGTTCTAAAAGATAGGCTACTTATTCCTTCAAAAAAAAAATCTGGAAAACTCTAACATAATAATTTTTGTGTTTCAATTTTTAAAATTCCAGTGGCTTCAAATAAGTGGTACAGGTGGTCATTCTGATTATATTCTCAAACCATCTGAAGAACAGATTATTCAGTGGCTATTCTAGGATGGTAGCTTTTCCTTCCTTGGCTTCTCCATATTGAAATCTCCTCCACATTTATTCTATCTTCTATTTACAATTCTATCATCTCCCTTTGTTCCTCCATATTAGGGAGTTTTATTTCTGCCCATTGAGCAAAATGATCCAATAAAAGGAAATTTTGAATAATATAATTTTTTCCCGTAGGAAATTATTTTCCACCTCTCAGGCCCACTTTATTTAGGTCCATTAATCACAGTATCCTGTTCAACCTCTGGTGAAAATGAAATAGTACACAGAATTCAACTGATATCATAGCATTTTTCCAGTTGCGTTCTCTCTGTGTCCTCACCAAGATTCCTTTTTCTCAGATGTCAGTTGAATTCCCTTTAAAGAGAAGCTTTCAAGAATGGAAAAGGGTTGTCTTCTATTCACTCAATCCCTGATATTTTTGTTCAGAAAAGAGAAGAAAAAAACCTTTCTCAAATCTTTTAGAAACTCCTAGTTAACAGGTCTACCCAAACATAAAGGAAGCACATATTGATGTTATGAGTTGAAATAAATGTTCCAGAATCTCTCCATCCATGAAGATTTACAAATCTTGTTAAACCAGTTGCATGAGCCATTATGCTCTTGAGAGCAAGTGGTAGCAAAGAAAAACTTCTGTTCAATTTCCTTTTGACAGCAAATCCATTGCTGTGATGCACCACAATGTTCGCACAGGCTCTGATGATTGGTTTTACCATTGCAAACTGTTTAAAACACTCATACTTATAAAATATTAAACAACTTTACTTTCTCCTACAGGAAAGGAGAGGGAACCTTCCTAATTCATTTATTTACAAGGGTCTAACTCAACTGCCACATTCATTGCATTACTTAATCAATTTGCACACATACAAAAACTTATTTCCCGTCAAATGTGTCTAAATTAATTGCACAGTTTAATATAAAGTACTTTAAATCCATTGCATATAAAAGGACACATGGCATATGTATTCTGATACTAAATGAATTTCCAAAGTATTTTAAATTCTTTCCAGCAAATTATGTATATGTAAGGATTTTGAACTTTTTCAAAGAAGGCAAGCTCTTTAACCAAGAATTTTATATAATCTCATTAAACAAAGTTTTAAAAAATTATACAATCTAACTGCAAGCAGAGTTTACCTCTTAGAATTCTAACTCAACAAATTATAGTCTGGCAGCAAGTGAGCCCTCTTACTGTAAGAGTTAACTGTGTCTCACTTACCATGGCACATGATATTGTGAGCCAACTCAACAAATCTGATGCAGTTAGGAAATTCTCCATAAAATCTGAAGTGGAAAAGCATATTCCCTCTCTACATACAGGAATTCACATATCTAATTCACATTTCCCTTCTACTTTATGTTTGCGTGTTGGGTCCAAGGCCACTTGCTGTGAAGGCTCACTCACACCTGGATGTATTACTCCAAAAGGCAATAGAACTAAAATCTTATTCTCATTGACTTCTGTGAACTAGCCAAAATCAGAATTGGGCTGAGTTTCAGATAAAAGGCTCCTCAGGTGGTCGTCAGGTTCTGTTCTTCCTCTTTGGCTTGCAGTAGTGTGAAGGTTTATGGAGGATTTGAGCACTGTTTTTAATGAAAGTCCTGTACCTGGAATTTACTGTTGCCTGTTCATTAGCATGTATGGTGATTTCAGCTTTATATTTCCATTTACCGTACTGTGAAAGTCAGGCTCTTTTCCACCTCCTTCTCAATTATGATTTCTTTCCATGCTATGAGATCTTCTCCCATTATACAAGAGAAAGGGTCTTTCTTAGTCTGATTGTTATTATTTAGAGTACTAAATTAATCACTTTAATGCCATGTTGCTAGAAATTCCAGGAAATTCTCTCTCTCTTTTTTTTTTCTTTTTTTTTTTTTTTAATATTTCCTCCTTTCAGAATAAGAAGGAATTCAAGGTATACATCAAAGATCTCAACATTTGTCACATTGGACTAAATCAAAGGCCCAGCAGGGAATTTGAAGGAAAACAAAAAATTAAGTCTCATAAATTTATGGGGGTTTATGTATGCATAGTTAGAAATAAGTGTTAAAGGTGTTAGCTGGTTCATTTTCTGCACATTGACCTAAACTGGCAATTACCAGTAACAAAGAAGTGTGACCAACTCATGTATGTCTGTGAGACAGTAAATCCCTACAGCACCTCTGGAGGCATCCACCAGCTCCATATCTCTGCTTAGTGTC
>VZRE01005023.1:54333-79814 GCA_013396775.1 Cephalopterus ornatus
TAGTTTTGCCACTTTTCCAGAACAAATATACATTAACTCTACAATTAGCTGCCGTTTCTTCTCTATAATATTAAAAGTACTCACAGATCTTCAGTTGCCATTGAAATGTGTCTGTAAACTGTGCACCCTTTCACACAAAAGATAATTACGAAAGCACCAACAGTCATTTGACCACAACCAATAAATAATTTATGAGCCGGGTGCTTGAAATTATGCAAATACTATAAATACTTTTTGTTGCCTCTATATCTGAATAAGTATGATTCAGAAGAAAGTGTGTTATGGATTAATAGATTCAACATTTAACAGATTTGCATTTTTACAGTGCTCTTTTCTTTGCTGGTTCCTACAATATATAGTATCATAGCCTAGAAAACAACTCCTGACAATACAATCTCTAAGTGAATATCCTGGCATTCCTATTCATTAGGCTCTTTGATGCTTAAAATACTTTTGCCTTCCTTTCAGGGGTTTTTATAAAGGGAGAGAGAAGAGTTAGAATCAAACTAACCACAAGTCTTTTGTCCCACTTATCTCCTACATTTATTTAAAGATGGATAGATAGACAGACAGACAGATAGATAGATAGATAGACAGACAGACAGACATAGATAGATAGATATTCTTGACTTGTATACTGTTTTGTGGTAAAACTAGCTCTGATTCTGCTGCAAATGTAACACTAGCCTGTGGCACTCTAGCTGCTGTTACCCACATTGCCTAAGTACTGTAAGGATATTGATTAATATATTTTAAAACCAGAAGAGACCACTACAGTTAACTGATATAACCTTTGGCATAATGCAGGTTGTGGAGTGCTCCCCAGTAATTCCTGCAACAAGCCCAGTGATACATGACTAATAGGCTGTGGTTACCCTAATGACACTTTTTGGCCACCACACTCTCACTCATGGTCATGCAGAACAAAAGTTCATGCAAATTACATCTGCACAGAAGAATAATGGAGCTGAGTGCTTAAGTAAGTTTAACAGATTTATCTGTGCAGTGTGGCCTATTGCAAAGGCCAGAGAGTATTTTTTTATGCCTTTTTATCACAATGGATAATTATTCTTTGATCTTCTGGTCTTCAGTCATATGGACACAGTGAAGTTTCAAATTCTAGTTGTCAAACAGGAGACATGCAAGATAAAAAAAGGTGCATTTACAGCGCAATTGGCTAAGATATCTGACAAAGCCACAAGCATTCCCTTTTTCCTTTCAGGATTTTTAATTTGCCTGAGCAAAATAACCTTCCAGTTCCAAGCAAATGCTTAGAAATATATACAAAAGCTACATACATTCATCGTCCTGTGCAATGGATTTGCTGCCAAACCCCAAATCACAGGGAACAAAAGTAGTTTCATCTTCTTATAGTGAAAAAGAGTAAAACTGTAAGAACCACTAAGGTTTTATAAACTGAGCCTGTGCTCTACTCCACGTGACCAGAGGTCTACAGGTTGTCTTTGGACATTCTGTAAGAAAGTCATGCCTCCTCTTGGTTGGCTTCATGTTCCCAGCGCAGCTGGATCTGCGATTGAGTGTGAAAATCAGCAGAGATGCAAAATGGGCTGATGTTGAGGAAATCATTCACACACAAACCAGGACACTCCAGCTTGTCAGATCAGCCCAAGAGACTGGGTGACAGGAGTATAGTATCTCTTCTCTACATCAACTTTCCTGTTTTGCTCCTCATTCGGTGAAAGGAAGGTACCATAGTAAAAAAGAATACTGCAGCAATCAAATAAAAGTGATTCATGGAAATATAAAATTCTCCTGCAATGAGTTCCATTTTTTTCAGAGCCTGTTGCTGACTTGTATAGGAATGACAGAGCTTACTGTACACAGACTTTTGGTCTCTAACTTAGCAAAGGTAATCACTCTGTATCATGAAAAGTACTAAGAAACAGAGGCAATCTCAATGAGTATAAATAGTTTTCAGCACACATTGGGCAACTATTTGGAGAACAAAAATAGTCTGTGTGTGAGGCTGTGGGGGTTGGTGAGTGTAGTACAAGTGCCAATTCAAAGCCAGAGACTGGCTGACCTAGATGGGCTTCCTGACCTTTTTCCATCCTGAAAACCCCCCCATTCCTCTCTGGACTGAAAGTCGTGTGTCTGTAATTAGGGGTGGTTGCTGCTTTCTCTGGCTTCCTCCTTCTGCACGTTAGTTGTGTTTGGCATCAAGCAGTGACACTGGGGGAGTGCTCGTGCCCACCTCCCCTCCAACATTTGATTAAGCCAATCAATGGAAAAATTACAATACTCTCTGGCATGGAATACAGGTGTTAAAATACCTTTATTAAAATGGAGGAAATAACACCTATTAGGAAGTGACCCTAAACTCACACTTTTTAATATGGTTGGAAGAAGGCATTTTCCTTTCAACATACTATAAATGCTCTTGTTTCTTTCATGGTGTTTAACAGTAGGAGTGGGTGCAATCTATTTTTATTGCATACAATTTTGTTGTAACCCATGAAGCACTGACTTCTGACTTAGCAGGTCCTTTTTCTTTTTGGTGTTTTTTTTTTTTTTTTCATAAATTTAGCCAAATCATAAAACCAAACTTTAAAAAAGCTCTGCTGGCCACTTTCCAGCAACAGTGTGTGAGGTTTTTCCTGAAGAACTATAAAGAAGAAGAAAAAAAAATCATCAGACAAATGTGAGCTCGATGACCTTCTGCTGAGCACCTTCTGAGAAATGACATGTTTTTCTATCAAGCAGGAGTTAAGGTGCTCAGGAGGAAAGAGTAAAACCTCACTTGTGCTCTTATGAAATGTGTCCTTGCTGCTGGCTGTGGCATGCTGAGCTGTGGGTGCAATCTTGCAAATCAAGCGCTCACAACCATACAAAACTGCTTCAAAAACATAGTCAGTGCCCACTCCCTCATCTCCAAAAGAAAAGCACACTGAGTGATTCAAGTTGTGTGTTTCTGCTTTGGGGTCAAACAAGAGAGCATTATTTCAAAATGATCCCAAAATATGTTCCTAATATATAGAGATGAAAGAGTATTTCACATACAAGAGGAAACATTAAAATGTCCATCCATTTTACTTCACGTTGTTAAACACTCGGACTCTGATTTAGGAAAGCATTTCAGCACGTACCTAAGTGCTAATGCCTAAGTTCGAAGACTTGGAACATCCAAGAAAAAGAGGTACAACTTGCAAATATCTGTTAGCGTCTGTATATGTGTGTGCGTATACTACTCACCTAGAAAGTAAAAAGTGGAAATCAGTGGTACTTAAAAGACCAGGAGGTGAAGAAAACACCAAGTTAGGTATAATTAACATACTTTTATTCAGAAAAGAGAGTCATACTAAAGGGAAAGAAAGTTCTGCTCTGTATTCCACCTCCATGGAAAGAGGAGAGAGGACTCTTCCTCTATGGGGAAGAGTCTGGAGCACAAGTCTTATGAGAAGTGACTGAGGGAGCTGGGTTTGTTTAGCCTGGAGAAAAGGAGGTTCAAGGGAGACCTGACCGCGCTCTACAACTACCTGAAAAGATGTTGTGGCAAGATGGGGTTCACCCTCTTCTCCCAGACAACCGAATATAGGACAAGAGGAAACAGCTTGAAGTTGAACCAGGGGAGGTTCAGACTGGAAATTAGGCAAAAATTCTTCACTGAAATAATGGTTAAGCATTGGAACAGGCCACCCAGGGAAGTGGTGGAGTCATCATCCCTGGAAGTGTTCAAAAAAAAAGTAGACACGGCATTTCATGATACGCTTTAGTGAGCGTGGTGGTGTTTGGTCAAAGGTTGGACTTGATGATCTCGGGGATCTTCTCCAACTTTGATGACTCTGTGATTCTGTTCTATGATATGATTCAGTGCTATGACGTCCATCATTAGAAAACTTTGGTGAATTCAGTAGTGTTCATGAATCAGAAGAATCAATGGCTTTTGTGGTAAATTGCTTACTTGAAGTGGGGGTCATAAAGAGCTTTGTGATTGCTTTCTTCGTTGATCACAGAGAGGTTGTGAGGCTCAGCACCATTCCCCCCTCACTCCCCTTCTGAGGGACACATCAATCTATGAGGTAAGGAAAATAACTAGGTGATTATGAGGTAGGGATAGGGAATAATTCAGAGTTGCCTTGCAAACTGAGATATGGGAAAAATGTTTCTAGAGACCTGTTACATGACTGGGTGAGACAGGAGAAAGAGCAATGGAAGGGGAGTAATATGGGAGAAACAAGAAAGTAAGGGCTACCACAGGCTGCTGAGGATCTATATCCAAGGTACTTTTACACGGATTAACACAACTAAGGACCACTTGTCCCTGAGAATCAGAAAGACGTAAACAGGGCTCGAGAAAAGTGTTCCAACAAAAGAGCTCTGAATTTTTTAGGATGAAGACATTAAATAGTTTATACTTGATCATTTTCATCCTACTGGTTCTCTCAATGGAAAACATTAATAATCTTTTTTAGGTTTTTTTCCTTCCTGTTACATAATTACTACATTCAGGACTTTTTGGCATAAGAAGATGCTTCAAAGAAGATTTATTTAGGTTTGGTTTATGTTTTGGTAGAAACCCAATCAGCTCCGAAACATTTGAGAGAAGCTAGAAGAAACGGTAGACATAGAGGGAGGGCTGAAATGCAATGGTAGTGACTGGTTGTGTTAATAGCTCTGGTGTCTCTAATGTCTATGAGTCTGAGAATTTGTGTTTTTTGAGCTAGGGATAGATTTCTTTTGACAGGGCTGATGTTTAAAAATACCCTTTCCTCTACCAACATTTGAGTGAACCTTTCTTGACAATTCCTTCTGTTCTGGCAGGAATAATATGCTTTGTTTGATTTTTAGTTTATTTATGGTAATGTGATACAGAAAAGATGATTCATTGTCAAAATTCCGATATCTAGTGGTGTACCCATATTCGTAATTCAACATTGCTCAGTTTTGTTTCTTTGACTGGTTTCCTTCAACTGGCATCTCCCTAAAAATTGCAGTAGATTCACTTCTTCAAAATACAGTACCTGGTACGATTTCCAGCCTTTCCACAACTAACCTAGGTGTACAATTACAAAAGAAAGTCTGCAATATAAAATACTACCTAATGACCACAATCCTTCATTTGGTCAAAAGGATCTAAAATTTATTTATGTGTTTTTAAACATCAATGTATGATGTTATTACCTTCCTTTCCTAAGCACAGAAAATTTAAAAAGGGTAAAAATTAAGTTAGCGTACAATATATAGCCTGCAAAGGAAAAAATAACTTTTGAGAATATGATGTTCCCTAGGTTTCAGAGAGATAAAATAGTCTCTGGAAAATTGACTATCAAGTTTTGGCTGTGAACACCAGAAAAATACCACAAATAAAATATTTGCATAGCTTATAAAACACTCAAGCTGAGTATTAAAAGCATCTGCTTTCAATTAAGATACTATAATTAAAAGGACTTGAAATGAATCAGAATTTCAGATTCCCCAAACATAAGACATGTCATAAACAAGTCAATTAATTGGTTCAATATACAAAGTAATGGATGGACTGCTGCATTACAAGGAAATCATTCTCTCCCTGGGCTCTGTGCCTCTGATAAACCACATCAGTAAGGTAGAAATGGTTTAGCCTACCCTCCAAGATTGCATTAAACTAGATTACTACTGTAGCATGATATGGAGGATTATTCTGTCTTTGTCTATGTGAATTTGTGTGAGAGTATGTATGGGTTCTGAAGCTTTACATATTTGAGTCTAGAAGAGAAGCAAATACAGGAAACAAAGATCTACCCCACAGAGGGTATTTAGCATTGGCATGGGATATAATCTTTCATATGGGACAACAGAAAACCAACCAACCAACCAAACAAAAAACCCAAAACAAAAACAAAGCAAAAAAATTTAGAACAAAACAAACAAACAAACAACAACCATGAACACCCCCCCCCCCAGGCACCTCTCCCCCCCAAAAAACCCAAAATAATGACAAACAAAACAAAAAGGCAAAAAATAATAGGTAAGAATTGTTACAACACCATAAGAGAAACAGACGGATACCTTGAATTGTGCCCTGAACCTCTGTGGTTCTACAAGGAAGCTCCAAAAATCAGGGAACACCATCATTTCAATTTTTTTCCTGTAGCTCTGAGACTAACATCTGAAGGCTGCAAAAGAAGCAGATCTGGCAAATGATAATGGCAATGCAAAGTGCTCTATCATTACAGCACTTGCTACCTGTGGGTCTTCTCTGGATACCCAATGTCTGACATACACTCCTGGGAGGAAACTTTTATAGAAGGAAGATGGTAAACTTCTTCCTTACCCTTGAAAAGTATCTACACTAATATTCAGTGTGGTTTTGTTTGTTTCTGGTCCAAAATGAGAATCATGGTTTTTGTGGGAAATCTCTCACATTATAAGGAGACAGCAGTTATGGAAGACTTTCTAAGGATTTTAGAATACTCTTTGGAGGTACAAACATATACATAATTTCAAGCATGCTCAGATTGTGAGTCATCTTCTTCCACCTTTAGCTTTTGCCCTTAATCACCTTTAAGACCTCTTTGCACTGATACTTTTAAGTTTAAGTGAAGGACACAAAGGAACATGGTGCACACGAGCAACATATATCCCATTTAGGTTAATATAAACCTGTGTTGTCAGGTCATCCAGAACACTAGCCTCACCTGAGTCCTGGGGACCCAGCAGAAATATTCACCCCCTAGTCCATAACCATAACAAATAATCTCTCACACAAAACTACAGCAAAGCCTCAATTCCTTTTGGTGGGATTTGCCCTCAATTTGTTCATCACAGCAATCTGTGCATCTGCACAGCAAGAACATAGCATTGCTACTCACATACAAACTGTGAAATGTAATAGGAAAGGGGTTAGCATCTGTAATTGCCGTAATCCTAGATCTAATCCTGGCAGCAGCCATTTTAGCAAAGCACTGGAAAAGCAACCATTTTGCAGAAAACTGTTTTCTGTAGTGACAGCAAGGGAGAGAGGGAAATTTTATTCTTGTTTTGATTAGGAGTTAAAGAACAAAATTGTATTAAAAGGATTCAGTCAGCTCATAGAGCAAATATAGCAACTCTTTCCTTCTCAGTAAATTTTGAAAAGCGTCATCAGATACTAGTGTGCAAAGAGAGAACCTGATTCTAAAATCTGTTTAAATTGTTAAACTTATGTTAAATGTGAAGGGATTCTGCTTTACACTGAACTCATCCCAGCAGTATAACAGTTTTTATACTACACTTCTAAACGGTTGTTACCAGCTGTGAGATTATAATGAGTCTGTAGTGATTATAGAGCCTGATCCAACTCCTCATTGAACTTAGTGGCAATCTTCTTGTTGACTTCAAAGGCAGTTGGACCAAGCCCTAAGTTAGGACTTCAAAATGTCAAGTCCTGTGAAAATTCCATTGTACGAGCCAATGATAAATGCAAATGCAGATAATGCACCAAAGAAATATTAAAGTTGAAGACTTAAACCCCCCAAAAGCAAGAGAACTGTAACTTAATCCTATCATAGCAAATTATCCCAGACCTCCTGGTGGCACTTGTAGGTTATATTGCAGTCACTTGCTTTTTCTTTATTGAAATTTTAAGTGTATTTTTTTCCCCAATTTTCTCTGATATTAAACAACATATTAATTGGCTGCTTAGCAGAGCTTTTGATATAGCTGACCTTTGGAGCATACCAACATTTAATGATAGCAATGCTCTCCAACTCAAGCAAGATGCGCCTGAAATTCTAATGACAATTTTTGAGCTCCCTCTCCCTGAGCTTCTGTGACAGCGCTAGCTTGACTGACAAAGGAAACAAGCCTTTTCCATGACATAATGTCTGTGCAGGTGCAATGGAGAAAAAGATAATTCTTTAAACTCAAGCCTTATTTGATGAGCAAGTCTTTACTCCAGAAATTACTTTGAGGAATAGATGTCTGCTCTGAATGTGCTGAGGCAGTTACAGGCTGGTTCAGAGTCGACAGCTGTCCTCCAGCAAAACTGGTACTTTTTGATAAATACATGGGACTACACTTCATGGAGAAAGACTACAACATAATACAGCCACTCACTTGATAT
The DNA here is from genome assembly GCA_013396775.1 of Cephalopterus ornatus. Taxonomy (NCBI): domain Eukaryota; kingdom Metazoa; phylum Chordata; class Aves; order Passeriformes; family Cotingidae; genus Cephalopterus; species Cephalopterus ornatus. Next base: position 62,378 of record VZRE01005023.1, read on the forward strand.
CTGCCCTTCCAGGCATGCAAGCACATCCTACCACCTACAGCCACCTACATACTCTGTGTAAGCTTCCTGCACCTTTATTCTCCATCCATAAAATATGAGAACAACATGGTACTGCTTCTCAGAAGGCTTGTCAGATTAATAACTTTGAATCTTATAAGCACCCTGATACTGTGCTTAACAGAGCCACATTACTAAGATAGATTTGAGGCTTCTCCCTGAAGGTTCTGGAAATGAGAGCACAGCATACCAGTCTGTCTTAATATACTAGAGGAAGGGAAAGGGTCTTGTCCTAATGTTCATTCTTAGTTAAAAATCTGTTCTTGTGGTATATATCAGCACATTATGTGCCATTGATAAATAGTTTCTCTTGGCAGTAAACCAAAATGTTCAAATTTTTCAGGTCTCTCCATATGATATAAGTATTTCAACAGGACAGAAAGACATGCTGTTCGGAGGGCACACATGACAGGACATATTAGCAATTCATCTACAAATCATTTGATTTCATCTGAACCCTGTTCTGATTAACTAGGAGAAAAAGATTTTATTAGATAGAACATTGCTCAAGACTGAGCAAAGAATTGTATTAGATAAAATTCTCTCATGCTTTTTCTTTTTGTTCCTTACTAGCTTTTTTTAAAGAATATTAGCAACTATATTGATATATGTTCTCCTGACTCTTTTTGTACTTAACAGTGTGCTAAACAGTGTTACAAGTAAATCAAAGGCTAACCTTCTAACAATAACAAGTTACACGTGTCTTCTTGTCTACTGCTTTCTGAAATCTAGATCAATTGACATCTTTTTCTAAGCATAAAAGGTATTCTGTCCTCCTTTTCTGCTTGATATTCTTCAGCTATTAGTATTATTTGTTTGTATTACTGTAGCCATCAAGCCCCAGACAGAATCAAGACCCACCATAATATGCACTGAACATAGCACAACATCAAAGACTCCTTTTTTTCTAGACATTTATATAAAAGTAACCAGCAGAAGTGCTATAAAATAATCCTTATTTTAAAAGTGGGATAGTAAAGTGATATTTAGGTATTTAATTCTCTTTGCACAAGGACGCTGTACTAATGCTGGAGTCCACAGGCTTTCCTTTATGTGCGACAGGCTGTGAATATGTGGCACAAAGACAACCCAGAGCAGTTGCTGGGTATCACTTGGAAGTATTTCAGATATAATGATTAATATGTATACTGGAGCCTGGTAATTTCTGCTTTAATGCTATCCTTTGCTCTGTCATTGAACAATGACTTATTTAGTGAAAATCTTTTTTTGCCTGTTCTATCTGAAGAGCAGTTGGACTTCAGCAGTTTTCAAATACCTTCAAGAAGCTAGGCTGCAATGTGTCTAGCAAAGTCTCTAGCTAGACTGGACATGAACCTAGATCATCAGGCCTGGTGAGACGCGCGTCTTAAATGTTTTCCTGATATACCTCTATTCGACCAACTCAAGGTAATGCTTTACAAAAGATCAAATTTTGTCTATCATGGATGACAAAGATTTGTCACTCAAGCATTCGGAAACCTGCATATCTCCTTCATCTTGCTGGTATGTTATTTTACTGCTGCTTTTTCTTAGAACTTCCAGTTGCTGTTGGGCATTATGCATTTCAGCTGTTACAGAGCTGGGGTGGAAGAGCCAAGGTTTAGGGGCATGGGGTGCCAGAACAGGGGTGTAAGGTTATGGAATAACAATGTCAGCCATGTGACAGCTATAAAGCACACTGAGTACCTTTCTGCTCAGGAAAGCCACAGTGACATGGGAACAGATGTCAGTGGCACATATTGTGCTGAACTGGGTAGGCAACTACTATTGCTAAAGGGCAGATGTTGTGTTGGAGTTGCTAGTTTACTGCTTGTGTATATGAATTTTTTATTTCCTATAATACTGTCTTTGATTGATTGCTGTTCATTTCACAGAACCTGAATGTGAATTGGATGGACAGAAACAAGTTTCACAAATCCCATATATGAAGCTCACATGATAAATTTTCCTCCAGTTCTGTCTGACAGGAACTTCAAATGTAATGAGACCTTTCTGAGATTTCATTGGCAGATACTTAAACTCAGAAGGCAAGGTAAAATAAGTGGTGAAAGCAGGTTAATGTGGAAACTTGATAGAGACATTTTGGAACTGTAGTGGTGTATCACTCTCCATCCCTAACATTTCCCACAGTGGAGATGAAAGGAGCTTGTTGTGAACGTCTGTCAGACAGAAGAAGCTGATATGGTGTATATCATAGCTCTGCTCTGAAAAGCATGGCTATGCAGAAAGTATGTGACAAAACATACGTAACTTTTAGAAGAGGAATTAGCAGACAGGAGTAAAATGTATCCAGACTCCATTCCTACCAGCTAGACCTTGGAAATGTGAATCAGCGAACAAGTGTGCCTCTACACCAACTCACGAACCTATTGTGTCATGATGCAAGAGTTGAAGAGCAGCATAGAACATCCTGGTTACCATACAGCTCCTTGAACCTATCTGAAAATATTTCATACTGGCTGCTGGGTCACCTACATGTGCAGGCTCTGCTGGATGCTACTGCAGGTTTTAGAACAGCCTGTGAGCAGAGTATTCAACTCGCGGGCTTACTAAAATGAACAACTGGCTATTTCTTGTTTTGCTTTGTGTCACAAAACACACTATTTAATTCATCAACCAAATATATTTTGGTCAAATTTTTACATTGTCAATATAATATGCAGACTATGAGCATTCTGATCCTTTACTGTGGAATCACTTGAGAGTGCTGTAAATGCACTTGGAATTTTCCCTTTATCATCAGCAGGAATGTTCACTTAAAAACTTGGTTCATACAAAAGAGTAGTGCAGGTCAAAGAAATAGAACAAATAGATACATTCAAAATTAATTACTAATGCCCTGTAGATTAGCCTATGGTCTCGGAGGTTGGTCTTCAGTTTCTACAAGCTTCCTGGAAGCCTCAAGACAATCACCACTGTTGATATAATTTTACCCCTTTTAGCGAAATAACAATAATGTCCTCCTCATCTCTAGTCTTGATTATTTCAACTGTGAACTTTTTGGACCCAAACCTCTTTATTACCCGCAGTAAGACCCTCATGTCCATCGATATCTCTTTGAACTACATGCTAACACTTACCAGGTATCCTTATTCCACATGAATCTTAGCTCGTACATAAAATCTTGTCATTCTTTCAGTGCTTCCTAAACAAATTGAACACCTCTTGTAATAATTTTTAGAACTATGAATTTTGTACTATTATTCAATTTTCTGAAGATCATAAAGAAACAAAATCTAGTTTGAAATATCAGCACAAATGGTCCTCGATCTGTATTTCCTTAAACCATGTGGTTTTGAGCAGAGTTAAGTAAATGTGATCATTTAACTTTCAGTGTATTAATTTTCTTTCATCACTTTCGCTCGTATCTCTGAAGGAAATAATAAGAGATGGACTACATCAAGTTAATTTGTAGAAACTTCATGATAAAAAGCCTGCTTACAATAAAAATCCAGTTGAAAAAAGACTTTCTTTTTCTAAGAAATGTTGCCTACCTGCAGATACTTTCAGATATTTGAACTGGCCCATTTTCAAAGAACTTCAAAAAATTGTCAAAGCAAGAAAATATGTATTTGTCATGGGATTTGACATTGTGTGTCCAATACTCTGTAAAGGAAAAATATCTGCTATCTGTTCGAATCTTTTTCTTGCCATGTCAATCTGATGAGAAAAACTGCATCATGAAGACAAAAAAACCAGGGGGTTAAAAGCAACACAAGTGATTGATTAACCCTCTGTTGTTATCTAGCAAGTGTCAATAACAAAATGCTACTGGGCTCCTGCATTGTTTCCTTCTAAATTTCCAGTCTCACACCTGTCAAATCTCAAGATAACTATCCATCACAGAGTCAAAGTGGCAAACAACTGTGTGGTCCCTCGATAAGGAATAGTGACACAATTTGTCTTCTTCTCCTCCCACAGATTGCAACTAATGGGCTAACAGCAGGTTACAATAGCACAAGATGGATTTGAATGACTATCAGTGCTAAAAAGTTAGCACAGCTGCAGCATAGCCTAAAGAAACACTTCAGTTCAGATGAAAATCTGAAGCAAAGTACAAAATTGAAACCTAATTTATCTGTTTTAAAAGGATTTAATGGTCATCTTCAAAGTTAATTATTGCAAATATTGAAGGTTTATCTGTTACATGCTTTACCCTGTTAACAGTAAACTGTTGCAGGAACTAAGGTACAACTCCTGCACAGAAAATAACATTACAGTGGAAGAAAGCACAGTAGGATAGAAAGTACTAAAGACTAGAAAATGCCTGTCTCAGAACACATGACATTTTCCAAATGGATTCCACAGCACAACATTTAGAAAAGTTGAGTTTGTAACATGAAAATATGAAAACAAATGTACAAATAATGAAGCAAGGGACTTGGAACACATTCAGCTCTGGTTCAACAAAATTTCATCATAATTTATGGAAGGTTAAACCATATATTTTCACAAAAATGGCTTATTGAAAGTTCTTCAGGCCGTCCTTTTTGTCAAACACCCTTTGATAAAATCTTTGTTCATAATGGAGAATGGTGTTTCAACCAGAGAGACCAAGGAACAACATTAAAATGGGTTGAGACATAAAGAACATATCAGTGATTCAAAAAGAAAACCAGGTGTTTTGATAGTTACCCACAAGCCAGAATTGCAGATACAGTAATGGTTGCAGTGTCATGGTTGTTACAAAAAGAAATACTAGTATAATAACATAAATACAGTCTGAAAAATACGGTACCATGTCAGTCAAATGACCTTAACTTTCGGCCATAGTAAGACCATGAGAAAAATCTTAAAGCCCAGTTTATCTTCACTTATAATCTTTTTTCTTCAAACTCGGTCCAGGAGCTGAAGAAGGAGCTGGAACAATTGTTCTGGTTCTCAGGTCCTGAGCCAAAACAAGCTATCTCAGCTCCATTAGCACCAGGACATTCATGACTTTACCCAAGAAAGCACGTGTCCCTCAGCACATCTATAAGGGAGCAGGGAAGGGGTTAATTTTGAGGAAGGAAGCATGACACCTGCTAATATGGGAACTTGGTGCTGCTGCTGGGTCTGCCTCTGATCCTGTTCTTGGTTTCCGGAATCCTGTTCACCTCTCTTTTCGGCCTGACTTCAATTTAACATCTTCCATTTCAGGCAAGGGCGGTGTTGAACAGAAGCCAGCAACATCTGGATTTCATGATACTGACATTCATGTAGGAAGGTAGCAGGCTTTAAAAAAAAAAATCCCCAGAATGGCTTCGCACCTGAAAATTATTGTCCTTCATTTGCAAAGCAAAAGAGTTTCCTCAGAGAAAACAATGTAGTACAGTTCCCAGAAGAATTCTTTTCATGGAGCATGGACTGAGGCAGAATATTGCAAGGCTGCAGAGCTATGAGACAAGCAGATGATTTCAGCAGCAGGTTCAGCTTGTAACCTGTTGTGAGAAAAAAAACATAGGCCTGCCTGTTTTAACCATAAGTAGTGTAGTAAGTCAGCAGTGTTGCAATGCATTACTCAGAGAAAGAACTGGATGACCTTGAAGAGAGAAGATAAAGAAATGCAATGAAATTTAATAGTACAAGGTGCAACATCATGAACTTGTGGGCTAATGGCAGGAATTTCTGCTATCAGCTGGAGTTCATCAGCTGGAAGTAATGCAGCAGGAGAAAGACTTTTTTATACTAATTATACATTGCATAATTTTGAGTTAGCAATACCACAGCCATAAAAAAAATGCTAGGTGCGTTATTCCTGTAAAAATTCAGGAGTATTCTCTCCATTGTGATAAGTACCCTTGGAAATACATTTTGAATACCATGCACAGCTATGACCAACCAGGTGAAAGGTTCACCAGGGATTGGCACACGGACAGGGGCAGCCTGCTAGGGCAGACAGGGAAACCAGAAGCCTGGCTCATGAGTGCGAATGAAAAGGGTCTATGTTCTTTTAGTTTGCAAAACCTGTGAAGGGATATGACTGTAGTCTATAAATACATTAGTAATAATGAACAACTGCTAGAGAAGAACATTGTTGGCACAAGAACAAGTGTATATAAGCTGCAGTGAGTAAGTATGTGCTTGTAATCAGAGCAGTATTCTCAACCATTAGAAGATTCTGCAAACTCTTTCAGTAACAGTAGAGAAGCCTGAAAACTCGACTGCTTTCCAGACTGACATTTTTTTACCCATCTCCTAGAGTGGCTGCGTGTCCTAAACTCATAACGGTCCAGGAAGTACTTTTCCGGGGATAAATCCAGTAACTCAGTGAATAGGGGATTGAACCCTCAGACCTCCTGCTGTCACAAATCTGAGGTTCACACCTTTGCCAAGGCATATACTTGACACAAATCAGGTTGCATCCAGCTATGTTTCACTGGGCAGGCAAGGTTGAAGCTGCCTTCCAGGAAACTTACAAGTTCCAAGAAGTTTATGAGAAGATTACAATAAGCTTACAAGATCTGCCAGGGAAAGTAAAACAACATTTTGGTTTCCTTCCTCTGGCAAATCCCTTCCTTCCAATTTTCCAGCCATATTCCCTCTCTTCTAAGTGTATTTAACTTCCCAACAGCCTAGAACTACAGCTAAAGTCTAAGCTCAATTCAGTTTTAACTGAGTCAAAAAAACTAGTGGGAGATGATAAGTTGTTTTCTTTTCCTGAGTCCTGCTTACTACACTACTGCCTTAAATCACTTAAGGGTGCTTTATTTAAAATGTCCGTTGTTCTTCCGTTCAAAATTGATGGTATAATTCAAACCTTTGACTTCTTTTCTACACCTACTCAAGGCAGGACAAAAATGTGACCCTGACAAAAAGTGGGAGGAAAAAGTGCTTAGTTTAATTAATTTAATAAAAGTCTACAGCACTGAATAAAATAAACAATCACTTTCCTGTGTGACCTTTGAGCACTACGCAGAATAAAATTCTATCTTGTCTGGGTAAAGTGATAACATAAGCTGATTGTGTCAAAGCAACTGACCCTTGTTGGGACAAAGGAAACAAACAGTGGCTATGCTCTAGCTCTCAAAATCATCATTAAAGCTTTGTGTAAGCTGTGAAGATATCTTTCTGATAAATGGCAGAACGTTGTGATTAAAAAATGTATCACATAACTTTGAGGCTGATCATGACAATTTGACCACTTGACTTTATTAGAGTTATATCTACCATTCCAGATCACAAAGCAGCTTCAGACAGACAGCAAGTTTTGATCATATGCAGAAGTCATATACAGCTTCTTCCCCTTTTTCAAATATATATTTTTCTTCCTTAAAGCTGTCAATAATTATGAACTCATACTTAAAAAAATACCTGTTTCAAAATCCTACTTGCTTGAACTTCATGTAGCTAAAAAAAGATATTTGACATCATTGGGGAAGGGAAATATGATATCTTTATATAATTCAGTCTTGACTTACAACTTTTGAGAGATCCAGAGCACAAGACCTTAAAATTATATTTTCTGTTCTATTTGAGCTATTTCATTGGAGTTTCTTGAGACTGCAAAGGCATCAAGATGCTGTTTCCAAGGCAGAAATTCCTGTCAGAGAGGAGTATTCCTGCTTTCTTCTGTGTCCCAGTACCTCAGCTGAGACAAAAGCAAGGACATAAAACATACAAGGTCCGTGCAGAATACATAATATGGATATTTAAAGATAACCTGCGTAAGTCAATTGTATCTTTGCTACGTGTGACTAATGTGGCTATCTATCACAGCTTCTTTCTGACAAACCTTCTTATTGCACCCACTATCACTTTCTTTCCTTTACTTTCAGACATTTATGCCCATAGCAATAACTAGGTGAAAAGCACAGTACAGCAACTACAGACACAGCTACATTTTGCACTTCATTTGATCAACTGTTTCATAGACAGGATTAGAAAATTTTTATTACAGTCTTAGAATCCCCTATTATGTTCCACTTTTCTGTACAGAAGCTTAAAAAACATTAAAAAGGAGATTTTAAAGTGTTTTTACCAGTAAGCTATTACAGTGTTAACATTGTCTGTATTGTAGCAACAGAAACTCCAGGAAAGCATCTTCTCTTTCTGTCTCTTTCTCCCTTTAAATTTTATTTATAGCCTTGCAAAATACTTGCATCCACATAACCCACACTTGCCAACTTGACAGAAGATTAATGACATCGTGGTGTTCTTGAGAACAGAAATGTGTCTACCACCCCGGTGAATAATGTCTCCTTTTGCACGTTAGAACTGAGATGGGAACTGGGCTGGGGAGAAAGGACGGTGTGCCATGCAGAACTGGCATGCCAGCAGCTGTCCCTTCACTGCTAATTATGACATGCCAGTCCTGCGACGTTAATCAGCACTTCCATTCTTATGCCTCACTGATTTTTTCGAACAGAGCCTGACTCCCCATCAGCAGCTCGGAGGATGCTAAACAAATACCCCCATATCAGGCAAGGAGGGCTGCACCAGCACAAAAAGCCACTAAATGGACAAAGACTCGGAAAATTTGTTTCATGCATGCAGCACACCCCGGCGCAAAATCTGAGAGTGGGTTGCAGTGGAAATTTTTTACTCGAAGTATCATCTTGTTTAATCTCTTCACACAGCTTCACCACAATAATACACCTGAAAAGTTCATTTTAAATTGATTTCTCTTTTGTAGCCTTTCTAAGTGCATAGTTTGGGGTGGGCTTTAGTTTTTCCTTGTCTGGGATGAAATGAGAATATTCTTGTCCCTTCTTCATGCTCTTTTCACTTTGTTAATCCTCCCTGCTTTTTGCTTGTGGATGGTTTAACTAAAAAAACTGAAAACCCCACAACTTTTTTTTCTCATCCTTTTCTTTGTTGTGAACCTGGTTCCAGTTTTTGCCTATCTCTCTGTCTCACTTCCTCTGACCTTTTCCTCTCTTATTCTCTCTCTTTTCTTTGTCCACATTGGCAATAGTCTTTAGCTCATGCTCTTTTATGAACCTTCTGCATTTTCTCGTTTAAACTCTCTGGACCTGATTTGCAGCTGCTGTGTTCTTCCTACAGCCGTTTACACATGTGCAACACAGGTGTAAAATACTACCATTTTCATTTATGCTCCTTGTAAATGTCAGCAAAGGAGAAAGCAGAACCTGTCCTTCCCGCAGTGAATCAGCAGACTTTCAGGAGTGTCAGATACATATAAGCAAAGTCTGTGTGACTCACCAGTTACCCCTAATCCAAGCCTGATTTCTCACGAACCCTCTTATGCTATTACTTAACCCTCCAGCCCTTCATTGTTCCCAACGGCTTCTTTAATCCAGATTTTTCTTTAAACAAGAGGATGTTTCACTTTGATTTGGGGGATTTTTTTCTTCTCTCTCTTTTTTTTTTTTACAGCTTCCAGACCCTTGGACAACTGAGCTAAAAATAAACACATGGAGTCAGGTATCCACATGTCATGTTTACCCTGTCGAGCAGCAATCAGCACGAGAGCAAATGGAGATAGAAAGAGAAACCTTACCAGTATATTTTCATTTAATGAACAAAGCTACACCACATTTTGCTTATTTTAGAGCTTTTCTGAATTCATTGAAACAACTGATGACCTCACAGAATCATGGTTTTTAGTGACATTCCGACCTATCTACTTTGGGGTCAGATATACCCTAAAAAATAATAAACAGTCTCCCCTCTTTTTTAAGGCTAAGTTCAAAATCACTTCAAAAATAAATAAATAAAAGGAGGAAGAGTTAAACTGTTGAGAAACAGCAGTCCAGCATCAGATTGTTTTGAGTGCTAGCACCAGCCTACTCCTGCTTAAGATGTGTCACAGGCACAGAGGAAGGCAAGCTCTTTCATAGGATTCAAGTACATGGCACCCTAACCTCTGCTCTGGGTCTGGGGACAAAACAGCTCAAAATATCTCAGTAAATAAACTCAACAGCCCACAAGAGAAGCCTACCTACCATGCTATTAACCCTTTTTGCAACTATTTCATTGTCAAGCTGCAGCATCCCTTTAGATATTAAGCTGTTGCACGTTTCACCACAGGCTGCTGTGCTAAGCTGCTCATTCCTACGTGTGCCCCTGTGATAAATTTTATCAGTGCTCAGCTGGAGGGTTTTCTACCAGGCAGCTGCACAGTGGCTTTTTATCTGCTGTGACAACGCCCAGCAAAAATGTAACTTTTTTTTTTTTTTACCCTTATTGATGTTGTGGCATTTCTGTCTCTAGATGTGGAGTCAGTAGTTTGTGCTTCCAGAGGAAGCTTACGTGGAAACAGGGATCCTAGCCACAAAGTACAATATGACAAGGATAAAAGCAACAACAAATCATAATTAAAAACTATTAGCAGCTGTCTGCTTTTGAACAGCAGAGATGCGATATCTGCTTTCTCACTTGGCTCTACAGTTGCACTCATGTACACAGCTGCCTGAAGTGGCAACAAGATCTTTTTCTCTACATTTTAATTCACTCATTTTAAGTAAAAACTGCTGTCAGAAACACCTTCATTTAATAGAACTGCTTACCACATTCTGTGGCAACTCAGAACTGAAAGACATTTTTGCCTGTAATCAGTGATGTCTTAATATCAATCTTCCTATCTTTTTTTTCCTTGTGTCCATAACAGAAAATTTTAAACATCATCTGCAGGATTAATTTCAATTTTTTTAAACTAATTTTGTTTTTTCTAAGTGGAAATAAGTTACAAGTGATTTTTTTCAAGTTTCCTTTCTTGAATTTTATCATCCAATAAAGTATGTGGCAAGTCAAATTTTGCCAGCTATTCATTTGCCCTGAGGATTTTAAGGCAATGTCTATATAATAAAGTAATTACAAAGGAAAGAGCTGTTTAAATAATACCAATTTATTTCTAAGTTGGCATCATCCAGATGAACAAGTTGTTAATGTTATTTTGAGATTCCATCAAATGTAAGTCTTATGTCACTGAAAGAAGAAAAGATTATTATCCATGTACTGAAACTCTGTAATTTTATAGATTTGGGGTTTGTTATGATTTGTTCAATTGGATTTTTAAATTTGATTCCTCCAACTGCCAACTTTGTACACCTAAGAGCTGTAATGGTTCTGAGGCAGTATATCAAAATATATATTCTTCAGGTACCAATATGTATGCGTGTATACATGAATATATTTAACTCAATAAATAATCCTCTAAAACACCTCAATATTTAGCCTATCCTGGATATGTATTTACCCAGTCTACCTCCTATGTTTACATAAGTGATTAGAAAATTCCTTGGGAAAACAGTGTAGGTCTTATGACCTTCCATGGAAGTTTTGATAAGTTTACTTTTTGAAGAAGATTATTTTGGCTTCTTATGATATTAATTTCCTTTTTTCTTTTTTTCACATATAAAATTTTGCTCCTTGTCCTTCAAGGAAAACGGAATAAATAAATGAAAAAAATATTCCCAGTGTCTGGATGGTTTTAGACCAACATTCAGCAAGAGATTTAAACTTTCAAAGACTGGTCCTCCTGACTGCAAAGGGAATGGCCACCTGCTCAGAGGAAGGAATGTACTTAAATTCCTTGCTGAAGTAGGAGATGCAGTGATATCTATTGCTACTGGGCAACAAATATCCAATAAGCATTACTCTAGTAACAATGGGAAAAATTAAAAATCAGGAATCTTGCCAGAAAATACAAAAAGAATGTCTTTATTTAAAATTTCAGTCCACTTGTTTAGGGATAGATGCTTTAGACATGGAGTCTTAGCTGATTCGGTTGGTTTTTGGTTCACAGTGTCCTGGAGTCATCTTCACTTTCCTATCTAGTGAAAGTAAGGCCATACCCCATGGTGAACAAAACCTAAACAAAACAAAATGTCTCTAAACTAGCACCAGACTGAACAAATAAAACATGGGGGCTTGCTGTTCAAAATATGTTTCAGCAGGAATTGTAGGGAAATGGAACCTTATATAGTAACGAACTCATGGTACAAAAGCAGGCTTACCACAATTCAAACAATAGCATTTTTTGTGGGCTTGATCCTCAGAACTGCTGGGCACTTCAAACAATTTCCATTGACTTCTAGGGTAGAAGAAAATAGTCAGTACTTCACAGGACTGAGCCACATGTTCAGAGTGAGCACACAAGAGGCAGCCAGGAGACCCCGCCAGAAATCCTGGCTGTGTCTTGTTATCCACAGCAAGAACTTGGATGTCAGACCTTAAGTGCTGAGCCTATTGTGAGCTTGGAGAATTTACAGTCTTCATGGAAATCAGCCTGGAAATCTTCCCTGAGTTCACCTTGAATTGCCAATATCTTATATTATGCAAGTACTTTAAGATACTTTGAATAATTATGGACAAATAAGGGATATGAGCCAAATCTGAAACCTTTGCTTATTCCATTCATCAATACAAGCTCAACATGCCTCAGATGAAAAACAACAGGGGGCTATCTTCATCTTACAACAGTCTGGTTTGTTAGTACGCTTTAGCAATGGAATTTTTAAGAAGCTTGAGCCTTATCAACCTCTGCAAGTTGTACTAGAAAAGGGTTTCATGTCCCTAAACACTGACCTTAGGGAAGAAAACAAAGTTTTGAAAGATATTATTTGTAGAGGCATTTCATGAATTCGGGAGCCTACAGTAATTAATCTGCAGTTACCCAGCTCATATCAGTGTTATCTTAGTATTGTAAATGAGCTCTTTTGAGTACTAACTGTAGTCCTTTTTTTTTTTTTTCCTGCAAAGTGAAAAGGTTGATTGGAATAATCTATCCTGACTTGGATACAATGATCCCTTCCAGTTTGATCTGTTATATGATTCTGTGCCCTGTATCAATATGATGATCATGATACTAATCCATAATCTTGGTGGTGTTAATGAAAAGCAGCCAGATTTTTGTCTTTTAGTTAACAATAAAATATGTGAAACATAAAAACACATAGAGATCCAAGCAGAATCTACTACCTGAAAGCAGAAAAGTCTAATAGAAATCCTGCTAACATTATAATATTTAATTCAGAAAACAGTGGGATACTATGAATGGTAAGAAAGCTGTGTATTATAGTAATAAATGACAAGCAGATATGAGTCCTACTTTCAGAAATGTTTTGAGACTTAACCCACTGATGCTGGTTAAGCATTTGTGTGATCCTTGAGTTTCAGAGATAAAGGAATGCAAAATATTGTAGTTAAATGTCAGATATGACTGAAATGCAGAATAAACAAAACACAGAAGACTTGCCCTATATTTGCCCCTCAATGAGGATTCATCTATTTGTGGGATATTTATATTATTCTTATTAATATACATGTGGAAGCTTTCTCCTAGAGTGGTTATTTGCAAAACCTCTACAGCCTATGACTTCTAATGCTTAGAAAACCATCAGAGAGCAAAATTGCAATACATTGAATTCATGGCTTTTGATAAATTTTTTCTAGCTATGCAGCACAAGGTCTTCAAGTACATACAGTATCTCAGATGCATCCTCTTAAAAAATAGCAGTATATTATAAACAAATGCAGCTGTGTTTGGAGCCCCTTCTGAGCTGCATATGAAGTCTATAAAGCAACTATCTTTCATTTCTTGAAAATTACAACGCTAATTAAAAACTGCCTGGTTGATTCCTGGTTGCATTAATAAATGAGGAAGGCTTTATTCCACTGAAATGGTTTTCTGAGACATAGTATATATGCTTTTTGCACAACAGGATCCAGATAGAAGACTCTGAAGTTATTGTCTGTCTTTCCAATACTTCTTTGTTGTTACTTCCAAGGTTTTCTTTCCAGTTCAGGACCTTGTAACTTCTAAAAGTTTCAGCAGCATTTTAACGATAAACAGATTGATTCCAGATTGTTTGCCAGTCATGCTGTATCCTGTGTTAAAACTGATGATATATGGATGAGAAGAGATGCAGGTAGGACCTAAAGCACATATGGTCAACATGTCTTGTATTCAACGGAAATAAGAATTCAAACTTCAGTAAAACGCTCTGCTTTTTGAATCTATTGATTTAAACTGCACACAGTTCCTTATTGAAGATATAACATAATTATTTTTACCTGTATTTGATACAGGTAAAATTTTTACCTATATTTGATACAATGTATCATTACAAACAATGGATAATAGAATTGCTTCTAAGTGGCTGAACATAGGAACTAGTGATCAGTGGCATGACTGTGGCAAGTATTTACTAGATGTCTCATCACTCACTCCTCACCAGACAGATTCAGTCCTCAGAAAGTTACCTGCAGTCATCAGCACTGCCTTGATGGGATGTGAGATGCCACAGTTTTGCTAAAATACACAATCTTGTGATCTCATGGCTGAAAACAGCAATCATATGCCTTCTTCTCCATTAGGACCTACCACTATCCATTCAGTTTGCAGTGTACCCAGCTCCATCATGTAAACCTTCCCAACACCTTTCATAAACTCTTGTAAGTTTTTATATGACTGCTGACATACTAGTCATAAGGTCATAGCAATTTTAATAGTATTTTATTTAAAGCAGCAGTATTTGAAAGAATGAGTTTTGAATACCTCCTATGATTTTGACCTCTGACTAAAACACCAAGTGGCAGTGGTAACAGTTCTTCTTTCACCAATACATGGAAATGAGGGAGTATAGGGACTGGAAAACCTACTTTTGCACCAAAAGAAGGTATGGAGTGACTATCTACCTTGATTAAACTTCTAAGACATCTTCTATGTGATAATTTGGACCACAACCATACTTTCTGAACTAAAAATCATCCACTGTGACCATCTGAGCTCATCTTTGAGAGTCTAAACCACGACCACCCATCAGGCTGATGGTGAAGGTAACAAATGTTATGACTGTAATGTCTGCAATAACTGATATTTGTGGGAGATAAACAAAAACTTTGTTTCTAAGCTAGAGTTCACAGAGTTCACTCTAGAAAATGTGCATAACATCACACTGCTTCATCACGTGGAAAAGGTTCATTCACATTTTGCACATATGTTTGCACATTTGTTTTGTTAAAACAAATGATGATATCATTCACCTATAGCAAGATGAAACTCAGCTGTATGACAAACAGTTGCTTTTGTCTTAAATTATCCCTTGCCTCTCTGAACACATTCCTCTTGTTTGAAAGCCATTCTCCCCTCAGATCCATAGCTTCAGCATTTCAGTTTATGAATTTAACCTCCCCAGTTCAGTAGAGGAGGCTGAATTCTTGTTGTTTTAACACCTATGAAAGGAGTTTATGGTTCTTCAAACAGAAGATATACACTATCATGTCCACAGCACTTGCCAAGACAATGGGGTGGGCACTCAGACCTCACTGAGTCTTTCCAGCCCTTGCAGATCACATCTTAGTCCAGGAAAATTTAAACAATCCCAAAGCAGAAGTAGTTACATACATCCAAACATAGAACACATTAGGAGGGACAGTTCTTCAACTGCCAGTGAGCAGGTTGGCTTTTCCAAAGTGGTGAAGGAAGGGGTATTTTCAGTGAATCTTGGGATGGCTGGTTGCAACTTATCTGTTCACTTTAAGATTCAAGAGATGAGGAATAGAGTCCCAAAAACAGAGTTAATACTTACACATAGACACACAGATGAAGGAGAGCTAATAGGTAATAAGTGAAACTTTACAACGAAAATATTTTTCTTGAATTTGTATTAAGCATGCTTGGTGATAATTTCCTTCTTTTAATTTTTGCAGAGAGCTAGTACACCTTACTGAACAGAAATTCTTGACTACAAGAGTTTTATCAGCAAGGGTTTTGAATATTACAGCTTAAAACAGCCACTGCCTCTCTAATAAGGATGGAGGCAACTAGGAAAACCACATGGACAATGGTTTTCAACCTAACTCTTTCCTTTTCATTAAACTCATGCCTGTCTATAGTAAAGGTAGTCAGACAATCCATTCCTGGTTATCTCTGGCTCATAAAGACTCAGGATTCGTTTAGGATTTCAGGCATTTGATTGCTACTGGCTAATGAGATACATTTTGCCAATCAATCCCATTTCAACCTGAAGAACACTAATTTGGGTTGCTTTCTTTCGTTGTTGGTTTGGTTAGGTTTGGTTTGGTTTTACTTCTAAAGTTAACATGGTCACCTTTGTTTAACTGCTTCTGTTTGCCAAGACACCTCAGTGCACCAGATCCCCAGTGCTTTCATAGCAGAATCCATGCCACTGACACTGTGAGAGTAACACTAAAAAATTGGATTTTTTTTTTTTAACCAGCCACGGTTTTTATAGGTCTTACAACAACATATTTTTATAAATATGTTTGAATAAAAAATAAATGTTTGTTGAAGAATCTTGGTATTTGGACTATCAGAGACTTCCCATAGTATTAATGAAAGTAAGCCAAGGTTTAGGCTTCACCCTACGGATATTATTTCCAGGATTCCCACTACTTCTGCACATTGACTGTGTATCATTGAAATATTTTCTTTCACTTTCCAAGGATGAAAAAACTGAACACAGAGTTCCCAAAAACCAACTTTTTGAACTCTGAACTGTATGACCCAAGGAAAAAATCTGAAACACTGAGCCAAGACAACATTTCTTTTACGTGCTCTCGTAATTGTCAATCATTCTGTTCACCAGAAATTTCCAAATATAGAATTATTTTGTCTAGTACCAATCACCTTTTGGCCAGCAAGACAAATTCCTCTCCCTGTAGCAACATTAATGAGGAATGCAATCTTGGCACATGATGTCAAGTCCCTACCTCATTCTTATTCTCTTTCATGTTACTGTCCACACACACTCCAGTATTCAACTAAGTCATTGTCAGAGCAACTAAAATGGTTTCAGATAGGGTGAAAGATATCCCATATGGGTGAAAGTCTGAAAACATGTGCTCTTTGGTACAGTACCTCTGCCTGATATTTGCTCTCTGAAAACAAATGTATGAACCAGAGCCAAACTTTTCTACAGTTACTAGTCATCTGGAGGGCTCCAGTTTTCAGATGCCCAACTTGAGGAAATTAAAGGTAAGCAATTCCTTGCCTAAGAAAGAAAGTATCCTGATCTCAGCTCTCAGAAAAATAAGGCCTGTAATGTCATTCTGGTTTCTTGCAACTACTGAGCCCTTGGTTGTATCTGGTGTGGAGTTTTGAGGACTCTTCTACAGAGAGAAAAAGTAATAAAGAGCGAAACATCTCTCCCCTTTTAAGAAACAAAAGTTTGAGCATGGATGCATTCCCTTTACCACTGCTCTGTTTCCCTGTTCCTCTAACACGCTTCCACAAGCTGCACGCCCCCCATCTAACATGGGATGCCAAAATGCCTTTCCTTTCCACATAGGTTATGAAAACAGGTACAGTTCTTCAACAGAACCTTTAACATAATTTTTGTGCATCTTACTCAACTCTTACCCTCTGCTGAGGCTTTGACTGTCTCCTATTCCCCACAAACTCACACAGAAACATCAGTGAAAGGAGGGCATACAGGATCAGATTTGGTGGGGGGGGGGGGGGGGGGGGTTT
>VZRE01005026.1:0-16084 GCA_013396775.1 Cephalopterus ornatus
TTCGCGAAGCCTAGCCATGATGATGTTGATTTGAACTCTGTTAGGCTGGTGCTATTACCACTGCCCTGAGGAGCCTGTTCCAGCGCCCAACCACCCTCTGGGTAAAGAATGTCTTTCTAATATCCAACCTAAACCTCTCGTGACACAACTTCAGGCCATTCCCTCNCACAACTTCAGGCCATTCCCTCAGGTCCTGTCACTGGTCACCACAGAGAAGAGATCAGTGTCTGCCACTCCTCTTCCCCTCACAAGGAAGTCATAACTGCAATGAGGTCTCCCCTCAGTCTTCTCTTCTCCAGTCTGAACAGACCAAGTTCACTCAGCTGCTCTTCATAAGGCTTCCCCTCAAGGCTTCATAAGGCTTCCCCATTTTCACTGTCCTCCTTTGGACACTCTAATGGCTTAATATCTTTCCTAAATCATGGTGCCCAAAAGTGCCACAATATTCAAGGTGAACCAGACAAGTGCAGAGCAGAGTGAGACAATCCCCTCCCTCGCCTGGCTGACGATGCTTTGCCTGATATCCCCTAAGATATGGTTGGCCCTCCTGGCTGCCAGGGTACTGCTGACTCATATTCAACTGGCCACTGACCAGGACCTGAGGTCCCTTTCCACAGTGATGCTCTCCCGTGTCTTGTTCCCCAGTCTGTCCATACATCCAGGGTTGCCCCACTCCAGGTGCAGAATCCGGCTCTTTCTCTTGTTGAACTTCATATGGTTGGTGACAGCCCATCTCTCTAATTTGTCAAGGTTTCTCTGCAGGAAGTCAACAGTTCCTCACAATTTATTATCACAAGCAAATTTACTTATTATCTCTTTCAGTCCTCTATCCAAGTTGCTGAGCTCTGGGCCTAAGAGGGAGCCCTCTGGAACTCCATTAGTGACCAGTCACCACCCTGATGTAACCCTTTGCTCCCAACACATGAGCCAATTGCTTACCTACTACATGATGTGTTTATCTAGCTGTGTGCTGGACATTTTGTCCAGAAGTACCTTAGGAGAGACAGCATCAAAAGCTTTACTGAAATCCAAAGAGATCAAACCAACTGGCTTCCCTTGATCAGGTAGGTGGGTTACCTTGTCATAAAAGGAAATGAGGCTTGATGAACAGGACTTTCCCCTCATGAGCCAGCGCTGACTATGACTGATGAGTGTGTTGTCCTTCAGGTGTTTTTCAATACCTCCCAGAATAAATCTTCTCCATAATTTTACCAGGCACTGAAGTGAGACTGACAGGTCGGTAATTTTCAGGGTCATCGTTCCTGCACTTCTTGAAAACTGGGACAATGTTTGCCATCTTCCAGTCAACTGGGATCTCTCCAGATTCCCAAGACCATCCAAAAATCACTGAGAGAGGCTGCACAACGACATCAGCCAGCTCTTTGGGTATTCTCAGACAAACCCCATCCAAGCGCCATAAACAAACAGGGATCCAGCTGGAGCAGCAGAATCCACACAAGTTCAGGGTTAACTAGGAGTTAATCATTCTCACGACCATGGTCCTCCAGAACAGGCCACTGGGACCTTCTTGGTCCATCGTCAGTGTTGAAGACAGAGGCAAAGAAAGCATTAAACACCTCTGCCTTGTCAGTGTCTCTGTTTGTGGGGTGACCATCCTCAACCTGCAACAGGCTGATGTTATTTCTGCACTGCCTTTTGCTATTAACGTAATTTTTAAAAGTGCTTTTTATTGTCACCCACAGTATGGGCCTGCTCCAGCTCCAGTTGAGCTTTGGTCCCCTGAATTTTCTTCCTACAGTGGTAAGCAGCCTCTCTGTCCTCCTTCCATATCACCTGACCTTGCTTCCACTCGGCATACACCTTCATTTCATCCATCCCTGCTCAGCCAAACCAGCCTTCTGCCTCATCTGCTGGATTTTTGACATTTTGGAGTTGCCCTTAGGAGGTGGTGCTTAAAAAGTAACCAGGACTGATGGATCTCAGCACCTTCAAAAACCTTTTCCCAGGGACCCTTACTTGCTAGTTCCCTGAGAAACCCCAAGTCTGCTCTCCTCAAGTCCAGTGTTGAAGTTTTTCTGGCACTTTTCCTTCTGTCAACAGAGATTTTAAATTCAATTGCTTCATGGGTGCTGTGGCCCAGACACCAGTCAAACTGCACTCATGAGACTCTCTCTGTTAACAAGGAACAAATCAAGGACAGCAGCTTTCCTAGTTGGCTCCCTTAGTACATGTACCATGAAGTTATTATCCATGTGTTTTAGGAATCTTCTGGACTTGTTTGTGCCAGCTGTGTGATATTCTCAGTTAACATCTGTCAAGCTGAAGTAATTCAGAATGACTCTTCATTGCCGTTATTTTTTTATATATATATTTATATGTATTTATAGATTTTATGTAAGTATGTATGTGTATAAGTATGTTGTTATGGTGGGGACAGAAAAAAAATAAATGCAATAGTACTTTGAGTTGTCAGAGTGCCTCACAAACACTTTTGTCCATGCCTTGCTTTGTTTCTAAATGATAGTGGGTAATCCAAATTAAATTCAGATTTGGGATGAACCCTGAAAGACATAGAAAAGATATCTAGTTCTAGATCCTTGAATGTTCCTTCCAAATGTATTGAGCACTCATTTTATTTCTAATGAGATAAAATAAACGAGCAGCAGAACACTAGCACAAAATAAATTTAGAAAAGTGATTTTCCTTCTCATTTTATGAGTTCACTTGAGACACAAATTTAATATGAATGTCACCATAAAACAAGTTAACTCAACAAAATGACTGCCTCATGAATCACAGTGTCCTTGCTGTACCTTAACAAGCTAACAAAAGCTTGTGATTAGAAACTAGAATTGCATTGTATTCCACACTAAATTTTCATGCACTTCAAGATCAGTTTGTATGTTTGTAGTAGCTTAGTACAACCATATTTCCCTAACCCACCTCCTTATTAGTCTGGCCCAAATCTCTGTCATGAGACATCATGAATACTGCAGGAAGAGTTTTAATATTCTCACAAAATTGATTATTTATCTAGAGAAGAAAAAAAGCTTGCATGCCTGTGTACATGCACAGGCACTCACATGCATTATCGGTGTAGCCACCAAAAAAAATTCTGTGAAAAAGTGTGGAGTACTAAACTTATATTAAAATACTAGTCTAAATGACGAGACTTGTTTATTTTCACCTGTGGCAGTGCAGAGCATTTGAGAAGTTTCTGTAACAGCTATTTCTTAAAAGACTTTTCAACCAAAACTTTTAATAGAAAAGGTGTTGGTTGTTCAAAAATATTTTCTGTCTCCATGAAAATTCTCCAGCAAAAATCTGCCTTTGCATGTGTATATGTTTATATATACATTATATTTTATATATCCTATAAGACTGATGATGCAACTTCTATGAAAAAGCAGAAAAGATATCCTGCTCAAAAAAAACCCATTTCTCACATGACTCAGGTTGGGTTGCACGACATTTGAAGTGAAACACTGTTCTGACACAGCACCTCCTTGGACATAACACCACACAAAATTCTGTGTCCCTCCTCAAGATGATAGAGTAAGTGTATATGCTGTAGATGTGCTGTGTTAGCCATTTATAATCCAAAGCAAAAATCTCACCTATTCCACTCTCTGTCTGGCAGAGGAAGGCACCATAAGGATTTCAGCGAGCTCCAATGGGTGCACAACAGAACCTCAAGAGTTTGTTCTCACTGCAACTTGGACTTCAGGGAGAAGACTAACAACATTGAAAAGAAAAACGTCCCTTTTTTTTGGTTGGTTGTTTGTATAGATATCCAGATAGCTTGCCCACTTCCAGCCTGGTTTGTCCAACTAGGTACAATTGCATAAGGTATAGAACTCATCAATTTCTTTGGATGCCTGTGAGATGTGCCATGTGCTGACTTTATAATTCTTCTGCCATTTATAGATTAGATATGTCTAATTTAAATGAGCCAAAATCATTAGTGAAATGAAGATGATTAGCGAAACAAACACTCATAGCTCATACTCATAGCATGGCTTTAGTATCCATTTTATCCAAACATGTATACTGCTTTTCTAATGCATTTTATTTTTTTTTAAAAAAAAAAAAAAGAGACGTCATAATTGCTTATGATGCCCAGAAATCTGCAGATCTTGAGTGTCAAGATTTCAGTATAAGACACATGCTGGTCTGTTTGTTTGTATGTATCAAATGAAGGTATTAATTAAACAATAAATCTGAAGCACACTGGCATGAAGTGAACAGGTGCAAGAACAAAAGTTAATGCAGAAAACAGAAAAATAGGAACTGAACTCAGGATTCCAGTGTTGTTACAAATGACTACAGAAGAGAGACAGCCACTACTTATGAAAAAGATTATTTAGTTCTGTCCAAACAGAAAGATAAGAAATGCTTGATAATCTCTATGTAGTATGACTTTCCCATTTCTGCAGTCACACTGAATTAATAAGTTGGTCAGTTAGAATAAGTCCTGGGTATAGTGAAGAGTTATTTTTACAAAAAATATTTTTCTCTTTATTTTCTCTGTTTAGTCAATCGAAGTTACTCCAAACATTGACCACACCATCTTGATTATTCAGGCCTTCTCATGGCTGCTGGAAACTGTGGCTTGAAGCCATGGAAAGTTACTTGTTCAGACACAAAGTTCATGGGAACACAAACATTTTATCTTAAAAATTTTAAACAAGGTCTATTTCTAAGAATATTTAATGGCTATATTTGAACATTACTTTAAAATCACCATTAAAAAATTTCAGAGAAGGGTCAGTTAATCAGACATCAAGTAGTTTGCATGACAAAATCCAAAATGATCATCTCAATTCAACACTGTCCTCTAGAGATGATATTTCTTTTTGGAAAAATAAACCATATTAAAAAGGTTATTAAAATTACTCATTTAAATTTACCTTACTAAAAATCAACCTTGCCAAGTTATATATACATCAAGACACAAGTTTTAAGTCAAGAAATTCAAGCAAACAGCAACTAGATCTTGAAGCCTAAAATGGGACATGAAAAAAAAAATGTTTCTTCTGTAAAAAATACTTTTTTGATCAGACAACCTAAAAAATAATACTTCAATAAGTAAATTTTATTTTTTCATCTGCATTTGCAGAGCACTTTGTAAAATTATATATCCATTTTGAACACAGAAGTTCTGGAGCTTTAGCTTTCCCAAAAAAGGATAAGAAAAGGGGGTGCAGCACCATAGTGATCTAGCATTATAACAGAATAAGGTGCAGGTAGGAGGTAAAACAGTGTGGAAATCAAATAGTGAGACAGTTTCTCCAGGAATATTGAATGGGGGGTTTTTAACCTTAAAAACAAGTCCTTTTTCTTTGTCTTAAAAGTGTAGTTTAACTTCTTCTTTTCACTAAGGATAAAGAATTATTATTCAGAAATAAAATACAATGCTATCTTTTCAACGAGAAGAGAAGAAGCCAAATATGTTTGTAGTTAAAAAGTTGATTGCTATTGATATAAAATCATAAATTACTAAGGAATTCTATACAACCATTTAAAGAAAGGAACTGCTAGCTGAATCTAATTGCTGTATAATTATGTGCAAAATAAATTGCTTCCATTCATTTGTCTGTCTTGCTGCTTGTACTCCATGCTTCTTTTCCACAACCAGAGATGTTATTTTTTTTTTATTTTTTATTAGCAAGTGACTTGGTTTAGGCATGATATTCCCCAATTTAGTGTTGCCACAGAAACAGATTATCTCTGGCCCTGCCTCTTCCTCCTGCTGGAGGGCTCTAGTAGGCTTCCTCCTCATCTCCCCACTAAGTGAACTGATTTGGTCTTGGATTTCTTCTTCTATATAGGGGGTCACTGCTACCGAGCGCAGGTTCCTCTGGTGCAGCTGCAGTTTGAGTAGCCACTGTGCCTGTGGATCTGATTTCCTCCTCCTCCCACTGAGGAGGAGTATTAAGCCCTGTCCAGTAAGGAGGGCCCAACACTACGCAGTAAGTTGCACTTCTATGGAGTTGCCACAGCGTTTTCCTTGCAAGTACTCTGTCACTTTATCAGGGCCCTGTAATTGTTCAAGGGTGACCTTCCAAACCATTGGAGCAGAGTTTCCCCCAAAACCGGCCCATTTTCTCCCACATTCCCTGCCACTTACGACAAGCCACCCTTAGGGCAGATCTCTGAATGACCTTCCTAGAAATCTCTGTCTTGACTACAAACAAGGTGTTGACAATACTGTGGAGACACAGCAGAGTTAGTGTTATAGTTCTATACTTATTTTCTTTTTCCTAGTGAATTATTCCATACCAACAGCTTCTAGCAAGCTAAGACATTATCGTTAGGCAAGTCCAGAGCTTAACCACTGCTTCATTGAAATGCTAAATAACCTCAGCATACCAGCTAAACTGGCAAGAGAAACCCCATTCTCCTCCCACTCCTCCACCTCCGACCCCCATAGCTACAGCTGGGGGAGGGAGAGCTCAGGTTTGCTTTTTTTTTTTCTCTTTTCCCTGGGCGGAGGGCGCACTTGCTTTTGGCGGGACTCGGGAGAAGTGTGGGGAAGTGAGCTCCGAGCTGAGTCCTTTTTTCGTCCGAGTCGCCAGTTCTTCGGAGCCTGAAGGAGGTCCCAGTTTTGCCTCCGACCCCTCGCGTCCTGTTTTGCCCACAGCCTGGGTGCCCCTCGGAGCTACCAAGGACCGGGGGAAGCTCCGGTTCCTTCTCCAGTGAGAGAGTCCCTGCGGTGCTTGTGGTGACACCACCTCTGCTGTCCTGGAGACTGCCAATATATTGTGAGTTTTCANGTCTTGACTACAAACAAGGTGTTGACAATACTGTGGAGACACAGCAGAGTTAGTGTTATAGTTCTATACTTATTTTCTTTTTCCTAGTGAATTATTCCATACCAACAGCTTCTAGCAAGCTAAGACATTATCGTTAGGCAAGTCCAGAGCTTAACCACTGCTTCATTGAAATGCTAAATAACCTCAGCATACCAGCTAAACTGGCAAGAGAAACCCCATTCTCCTCCCACTCCTCCACCTCCGACCCCCATAGCTACAGCTGGGGGAGGGAGAGCTCAGGTTTGCTTTTTTTTTTTCTCTTTTCCCTGGGCGGAGGGCGCACNGGCGCACTTGCTTTTGGCGGGACGCGGGAGAAGTGTGGGGAAGTGAGCTCCGAGCTGAGTCCTTTTTTCGTCCGAGTCGCCAGTTCTTCGGAGCCTGAAGGAGGTCCCAGTTTTGCCTCCGACCCCTCGCGTCCTGTTTTGCCCACAGCCTGGGTGCCCCTCGGAGCTACCAAGGACCGGGGGAAGCTCCGGTTCCTTCTCCAGTGAGAGAGTCCCTGCGGTGCTTGTGGTGACACCACCTCTGCTGTCCTGGAGACTGCCAATATATTGTGAGTTTTCACTTTTTTTCTGGGTCTCCCTGCTCTTCGCTGGGCGGGCTGACATCTCCGTCCCTTGCCAGCTGCTGCCCCCACGGCCGAGGGCTGGGGGCCCGCCGTGGGGCCCTGACCCAGCCGCCGCACTTGAGAGCCACGTAGGGCCCATCTGCAGCGCCCCCTGCCGGCCACCAGTGCGCAACCGCGGCCCCGCTCCCCCGGAGCCCAACAGCGCCCCCTGCTGGGTGTGGTTATAACTGCGCCGAAAGGCAAAGGAGTACTTAATTGTTTGCGGTGGAAGTCAGGTTACGGGGTAGTTGCTGATTTTTACTGTTGTTGTTTTATTATCTCACTCTCCATATATGTATAGATATTCTTTAGTAAAGAGCTGTTATTTTTCTTCTCCACACCTTCTTAATTTTGAAGTTATGATTACTCACGGGGAGGAGCTTGGTTTTCTTCCTATATCCCACCCTCCTAATGAAACTTTTGTGTCTCGTTAAACTGAGACAGTTAGCAACAAGAGAATGCTTTCCTTATCATCCAAAGGAAATCCAAAATTCTCAAAAGCTGTTGTAACAGGCCTGAAGAAGAAAAAGGAGGCGAAAACCTGGGGAAAATCATCATCCCGTGCTGTCCCCACAGAATGAGTATGGTTGTTAATGGACTCCCAAAGGTAGTGCCTGAGGTAAGGATAGGAGAGCAACACTGCCTACACATACCAAATGATCTTCTTTGCCCTTGATATTATCACGTCATAAGTTCATATCACATAGTCCAGTAGCAAAACAATTCTGATCCCACTCCCTGCTCTGAAAAAGAGCATCAGGCTGAGAACATAGTGCATATACGGAAGCATATCCGGTTAGGTACCACACCCACATGAACAGACCAAGCAACATCGTGACCAGTGGCTCCCAACCTAATACAACAAATGCTTAGATCAAATTTGTGTCCAGCCCCCTCTGGTTAGACCTGTTGTTATCTCAACTCCTCATGCCCCACACTGGGCACCAAAAAAGGTTGTTGTGGTTTAAGAATGGAGTTCCCCAATGTAGTGTTCTCACTGAAACACTCCAAACCACAAGCCATTGGCTCACTCCCCTTCAGTTTCCTCTTCCCTCTGTGTGATGGAGAGAAGAATGGAAGGACAAAAGGCAAAGATTACAGGTTGAGATAAGAGCAGTTTACTATAAAGAGCAATGAAATAAGAAAATAACAGTAACAGCAACAATATTATTAAAAAGGTGTACAAGAAAGGTGAATGATTCATATGTGAAAAAAGCTCCCATGTGGGAACCTGCAATATGAGAACCGCTACCACGGATCAGAAGAGTCTCCCTCCCACTTACCCCTGGCAACGATGTGAGGTGGTATAGAATAGCAACCTTAATCTATACCTATAGAAGAAGAATTGTACCAGCCATGACCCCTCCTGGATACTCCAAAAAATTAACCCTGTCCTGGCCAGAACTAGGACAGCAAGCATTTTCCATAGACTTAAAATTAACTGTAGAAGAAGTTATTTGAAAGCAAACTTTATCTGAGATAAAGATTTTGTTTGATTTGGTTTGGGTTAAATTGGGTTGGGGTTTTTTGGGGTGTGGGGGGTTTTTTTTGTTTGTTTGGTTGTTTGTTTGGTTTTTTTAGGGTTTGCATTATTCTACAAACCTGTGCCAGTGCAAAGGATGCTGGTGCATGACAAAAACTTGCACTCTCTCAGATTCTCTTCCACATGACAGAGGTTGAAACTAGATGCTCTTTAAGGACCCCAAACCAGTCTGTGATTCTGTCATTACTCTTTCCAGCTTAAACATCAGATTATTTTCCACTAACGTTTTAAATAAAAAAAAAAACAAACAACAAACATAGTCTTGCATCATAAGAGAAGAGTTTGGGTCTGCAGAATCATAATGGAAGAGTGAAATACATAAGGAATTATCTTTGCATCTTAAGCCTTGTCGTCCAGTACAACTTTATAAATGCACCAACATGCTCGGAAGCAGACGTAGACCCAATGCAACTGCCAATTTTTCTTTCAAGAATACTAACCAAACATTGGTCTGGCCTTGTGAATCTTATCACCTTCATGGGGCGGGAGCAGGAATGAGGATTTGTGTGTGTGAAGATTGTGTGAAAAGTACTTAAAAGCTAAGCTAAACTACTTAAACTAGTATGTTTTTAAATATCTCATAGAGCTGACCAACCTCTCACTTTTAATTTAATCTAAATCGATCAGTCATTTGTGCTTCAAGTCCTCAAATCTATTCAGAGGATCACATTACTATAAATAAATAAATATTAAACAAGAATCTTCAGCATGTCTAATTTAACATAAAGCATGCTACTCAAATATATACTTTTTAATGAATCTCACTAATATTAAGGGTACTTTAGGGTGTACCATTTTCAGGGCACACATGGTCATTTATGATTTGAACAGCAGTGTAAGTTGGCAGCTGTATATAGAGAAAGATTTTTCAGTTCTATATAATACTTCAGAATTTACTATGATGCACCACAGTGTATCTCTATTTTTTGAAGCAAACCTTATTGTTAGTTGAATAAAACTTTCACTTGTGAAGTTTCTTCAAGTGGAATATTTTAATCACCTTAAAAACGGGGCAACAGTGAGGCTGAGAAGGAATTATAGATGGTAGTTATAAATCAAAAAGTCTGATGAATGTGTTATGATAGACACTTTAAAAAGGCCTTTTATTTTCATTTTTAATTAAAATTATTTGAATTTGATATTAAGGGATAGGTTTTTATGTATACTGGGATTAACTTCACTGGCAACTAAATGTTTCATGAACTGAAAAACAAAAATCTATATTTCCTTCTTTCTTATATTGAAACCTCACTATAACATTAAAACAGACAAACAGGGAAGTAACCCTTGCAGTGAAAATGATGTTTGTTTCAATACAGAGCCATTCCAGGATTCCAGTATCAGAACATGCTAAACCAACTAGATAACCAATTTCCCAAGTCCTGATAAGCACATAGTGCCGTTTCTGGAAGCTTTTCAAGTAAGTAGAAACAAGAAAAAAGTGTCTTACAAGTTCACAAAAAGTGAACTTGAATCTGCCTAGAATCAAATATAGAGTACAAGTCTTAGCTGTTCAAATGTGCCATTTAAAAACTCAATTTTCCTTAATACTGATGTAGATTTTATCCAATAAGATTGATCATCAGGTGTTTAATATATCCATCTGTTTTAAAGTCTAACTCTAAATGTTTAATTTGCTATTAAAGGCAACAGAAAATAAGGAGGCAGGAGTAAGTATCCATTTGGTTTTCTTTTTTATTTCTCATTACCTGGACAATCTTTGTCAATCCTCAGGGGACAAGATGTCTCTCAAGGTTGTGTTTCTCACTGAGAAACCTTTAAAACAAAACAAGACCAAAATCAAACAACAAAAAAAAAGGTGCAAATGAGTATATGGCTAACAGTACATTGTGAAGACTTAACATTTCTCTGTCTGCTTGGTGGGTGCAAGCTGACCAGGAATCCAGCATCATAAAAACCTACTTGCAAGGAGAGGACTGTAAATGTCAAATTTTTTCTAAAGGTCTTATAAATATATATGAATGTATCTGACTCAAAATATGTCATTTATTTTTAAAAATATCTGAAATCCAAATGAAAAAAACAACAGCTGAACCACACTTTAGAAAAAAAAAACCACATACAAAAAAGACATAAACCTCACTGTATTTTCTGTATGAACTGCAATAAAAAAAAGGTTTTTACTTGCATAATCTTCACAAGTTGGAAATGAATAAATCTTCAAATTATTGACTATACATGCTAGTTATTATTATGCACTTTTTCTCCTTATTGCTAAGGCTAGGACTAGAACAAACAATGATAAAACAGAAGATAAATTATTTTCAACCTAGATGAAAAAAACATGAAGCTGGAAATCTGTCAAGAAAAGATCCATTCTCATAAAAATTCTAGCTCAGTTTTTCTACCAGGAGATCTGACTGTAGCTCGTCATTTCCCATGTTTATTTTATTTGGGTTTGAATGAAAAGATCAATTAGAACTTTTTCTTTCCTCATTTCTTCTTCATATGAATAGCAATATTAGTACAACTCTGTATAACAAGACAAAGACTCAGTAATTAAAATAAATAAATAAATAAAAAGCCACAAGAAAACCAGACCAAAACACCACCACATAGCCTGTGAAAGAAACTCTTTGCAGGAATAAATACAAAGAGTAAGAGAATTGCGAATGTACTGAATTGACCTATTGCATTTACAGGTCAAGTTTTCAGAGCTAGCCTCCAAAACTGCATGTATTTGCTGTTTATCCACATAATCAGGTAGTTGTGCATTCAGATCAGGCTGTCAGATACAGGCAGCTTGTAGCTGGACAAAAAGTTCATGATATGCTCTGCTTTAGGAATAAGTTTGAAAAGATGGACCAGAATAGCTGTGGGATGGGTGGGAAGGAAGGATTTTGGATGTTTATTCACATGATCTCATTATAAGTAAATATTTCTTAAACTGGAACAATTTAGCCTCATAGCTTCACTGAAAACATTATCATCTCTAAAGCAATTATCTTCTCTATGGAGAAGTAAGAGAAGATAGAAGGCCAAGCAACTTGCCTATTGCCAACTTTGGCAGAAGCAGCTGGAATGTACCTGAATGTTCAGAAATCCTGTCCTCTGATTTATCAACACTTCTCCACGCTATGCAAGATCAACTAAGCTTGGCTCCAAGTCCTACCGTTTTCTAACTTCAGGGATTACAGCAGTCTGAAGGTACAGCTGTGCCAGGACTGTTCCATGCTTTTTCTAGAACAGCATAATGTCATGGACTTGGCTTGATTACAGAATCACAGAATAGGAAAGGCTGGAAAGGACCACAGTGGGATCATCTGGTCCAAACTTACTGCTCAAGCAGGGTCATCCTAGACCACATCCCAGAGTATTTATTTATATATGTTGAATATATTGATATTTCACCATGCTCAACCATCCTTTACTCCAAGAAAAGCCAGGCTTATTTGCAGGCACCTGGGGACCTGCCTATAAGTCTCCATTAACTACTGGAGTTCAGAGAGCACAAAGACGTATTGCAAACATTTACAAATACACAAATGCAGTTACAGCAAATTGGAAAATCAGGCAGTATATCAGGCTGAAGCTGAATTTTCATGAACTTTATAGAGATACCATTGCCAGAGAAAGGAAAATACTTTTCTCCTAAGCAGCCAAGACTAAATCTAGCACCTTTTTGATGAGGGATGCTTGATCTTTTCTTCCTGTTTTTGGTCTTCAAGCCATGATTCAACTTGTTCTCTTCAACCAACCCCTAAGCCACTTCTGTACTTACTGTTCCCTTCTGTTGATGTTCTATTAAACAGGAATTTCAGAGCTCAACATATCTGACAATTTCGTATAAGAGATTTTTAATCTTGAGAAAGCACTTAAAAAACTAACACATCCAGAACACATTGCCTAGCTCTTCAAAAAATATTTTGTTTTCAGTAGGCCCATTTGTGCCTGTGCTTAATCCTAATTTAAAACATACCTGGGGGGAATTATTGCTATCAGGTGCTAAGCATGAATTGCCCTTCTCCCAGCAGGTGTGAACAGCTCCAAACAGTATGACTCCTCCTTTTGATGAATCTAGGGAATGGGATCCCAGTAAAAATCGAGTGTCATCTTTGCCACTGTAAGCTTTCCCTAATAGATCAATATAGTGATTTTTCTTCCTTTCAGTGTCTACCTGTCACTGCTCTTCAATCTCATTTTCAAATGCAAAGTAGAACTGTCTGTTAAGGTTTCCTTTTGAGCAGTAAATCACTTGTTGTTTTCAAGCCATAATGACTGCAAAGTACTGTTGAAAGCTCACTCTAACAACATACTTGTAGGTGGAGAGCTGACATAAAAGTTCAAGTAGAAGTGTCAACACTTTGGATTTTTCTCATACCCTCTTAAAGGGTGTCCTTCCTGGACACTATCTCATGCATTTTCTGGACAGGTCTCATAAGATTTTTCATGTTATAAATGAGTGCAGTGAGAGGTTTCAGCAGCATATTTGGGAGGTTTCATTTGGAAAACTCAGCAAAAAGTCCATGGAGCACTGTGGAAGCAGCTATGACGTGCAAGAGGAATGAAAAGAAAAGGTTACAAGGGGAGGCAGCACAAAATCAAAATATTTTATGTTCTTTCAGAGAAGTGTCTTGCTTTTATTTATCATCTGTATCTAAAAATTTGTGTTGTGATTTCAGGATCTAAAGAGATTCCTATTAATACATGCTTCATTAATTCCCTCAACCAAGCTTTCTTCATCTAACTAAATAGGAAAGACTAGCAAAACTGATTTGCTAGACAGAATTTCCAATAAAATAGCTGGGGAATGTTTTCTCAAATTAAATTAGTGATGGCAATCTCAGAGAGATATAGGTAATGAAAACATTCATGAGTGTGCATGTGACAAAAAAAGCATGTGCTTAAAGCCAAACTTGCTTTTCATTGCTCTTTTGTCACATCAGATGTTTTTATACAGAAACATAGACTGTCCGTGTATTCACCACATCTGGTGTTCCACTTTGGGTTTTTAGTGAAAACATACAAGGAAGTGACAAACTTTGATTGATTAGCTAAAGTGAGTGACAGCTTCCTTCCAAGTGCCTAGACCTGATAGCATGCACCAGCGCACAGGAAACCAAAATGTAGGTGTCAGCCAAGTGCAGCAGTGGCTCACGCTAATTTTCATCAGGAGATCAAATCTTCACATCCTGTTCACATAGACACACAGACCTGAGCTCTGGGTTATTCCAGAAAATTGTCAGAGCCTGACTTTTATTAAAGCTCTCTTTGGCTGACAAAATGCTGACAGTTTCAGACAAAAATGCCTGTAATGTTATACAGTGTGAAAATGTTAACCAGTAGGCAATGAGTAATCTTTAAAAAATATATACTGTTTGGAAACTAATGTAATCTTCATAATATCAGTAAAAAATAGCATGTTAAATATGTAGAGAGAAAAACATGTTGAGCAAGATGTTTGGTGCTGGGTCCCAATAGTTACCTCCTCTTTGTGAAGAGATTATACAGTTTAACAAAACAGACGTGGAATAGCTGGGCACAATAACAGCATAATTTTTATATATATATATATGCAAATAAATACAAAAATATAAATATAAATAAAATTTATATATAAAAAGATGAATTATTTTTATATGTCTGTCCATTCTAAAGTAGGTTTGGTTTCACAGAAAAATTATGTATGTTTTTCTAAGCAAAAAACAAGGCCAATTTCTTCTCATATTTTCTTAAGTGTTGCTAGAAGATATTGGCAGCATGTTCTCCCTTTCTGGCAGGACTGAGGGTGAAGAAGGAAGGTTCACTCCTCAAGAGTGTGAAAGAGATGTTCATATTTTCTGTTAAAAATGAGACCCTTAAAATGAAATTAGAGATGGGCAGAAAAGGTTTTTAAAGATTTTTATCTATTAAAAAAATAATTCTTAGTTTGCGGTGGGTTGAAAGAGTCAGAGAACCAGTGTGTCCAAAATATCCAGTAGCCTGTTGGGTACTGTCTTCGCAGAAGGCCCAGTTCTGTTCAGGAGGATCTTCAAAGGTAAGCTCTGGGCTATTCTCTGAACTCATTCATTTGACACGCATATTTGTGTCAGAATGCAAAAAAAGTCTCTCTAAACATCCAGAAAATTAAATGCAGTCCAGTACTATTATTTTTTTGAAGAACACGCTTTCTAACGAAAAATAACTTCTGCTTAATTTCTGCAGCCTGGGCCAGTCTCTTGCCACTGTTCTCATTCCTTTCCCATACCCAGATGTCCTCTTGAGCAGCTTGATAACCTGTACTATTAAATTTTGGTCAGAAGAGCTTTGGCCCCTGTCAGCTACATCTGCTACAGATGATCCTGATGCAGAGGACTTAAACAAACTGAGCATGGGACCATGCAATTTGGGCACCTTCTCATCAGAGCTGTTGGCCTTTCTCTGGTTTTCCTTGCAGAAGATTTCAGTTACTAGAATAGATTTAGCCAAAAGGACTGTTTTTATTCCTGTCTCAAAACATAACAAAATCATAATAAAAGAAATTAGGAGATTGATTCCTAATTGTATAAACTAATTTAACTTCCATAGCCCTAAAACTGATAAATTAGAGTCTGATTTACCAAAGTTTTCCTTAATCTCTATAAACCCATATATTGGTAGATAATTACTAATGCTCTCAACCAGTACTCCATCTTGGAAGGGCAAGAAGGTGGTGGACACAACAGATTTTTCTTCACTAAGTATACTCTTAGCTTGCTGGCTGCAATTCATCTGTGAAGTTAAGCATCATTCAATAGGCATCATGCAGAAGCTTCACAAGCGTCAAAAATACGCATCATGGAATGTACACAAATCCAAAACATCTCATAGCCTTTACATTAGTACTATTCAGACTGTGGATATATCTCATTTTCACAAACATTTTTTTTTTTAAAGCAGGAGAAACATGCCCAAATCTAAGTTAAATACTTTAAAATTCACTGAGTGTTTGAAATCCAGATATACAATCATCTCCACACTTTACAGATGTTCTCTCTCTATGTCACAGTCATGCAACAGGCCTGGCTGTTGGATGCTTTAGGTGCCCACAGTCACATTTTGCACTTGAGCCCAAATTTCAGTCTTCTGTGCATAGACTTTTTGCCTCTCAAATTTCCCTGCAAATGACATATCCCAAGAAGCTGGCTATGTAATTGCATAAACCAAGCATACACCAAC
>VZRE01005027.1:0-11766 GCA_013396775.1 Cephalopterus ornatus
GGAGGTGGGGAGCATTCCCTTCAACTCTTGTCAACCACAAAGCACAACATAGGATATGGCACAACAAGCCATAAGATTCAAGACCTGAGTGACTGCAATTCCACTGAGCAAGGAAGAGCAAGATGTAGCAAGTTTCACCTCTTTCTTCCATTTTGACTCTTTCTGTCCAAAGCACAATTGCTCAGGGTAGTGCATGAGGAGTGGGTCTAGCAAACCACCATAAAGATGTGGAAGAGAAGCTACTAGCTTGTGCTCACAGGCATGACCACAGATACTCACATGCCACTGGCGTATGAGAGAGTGAATAATGAAGCCTCATTCTTTCTGACCAGCCCAAAGAGTCTTGCAAACATCCTTATACAGACTGTGAAAGATTTGGGTATAAGAGCTTTCTGGTTTTCACAGAATGAGGCACATGCTGCACCCTGATCTGCAGCCCACTGGCTAGATATTTGGTGTTATATAGCAATTCTAAAATAGGAGATGTTTTATGATCTGTGTTTCTTCTTGTATATCTTTTCACATATTTGCTTAATTAGGTTCTGCATTATCATTTTTCCTATTATCACTTGCTCAAAGACAAGTGAAACCATCTATCCTGGCTGGTCCATTTTCTTACCTGAAGATGGGTATTGCTGAGCTTTTGATTTTCATTCCTAATACCACACTGAGATCAATGATTCATGAATACCGTGTTTCCATTAAGTGTAAACTTGAGAGTGAACATCACCACCTAAACTAACAAAAATAAACAGAATAGATCACAAGTCTCTCACTGATCTCTCTGTATTTGTTGTCTTAGAGGTATTAAGTGCTTGCCTTCTTTTAAATGATTATTTATTTTGTTTATACTCATGGCATTTGATTCATCCTCCGATTCACTAGAAATAGCCTTCTTTCCTTGTTTAACTCAGGACAAATGTTGGTCTTAACTCACATTAGAAAATGAGTAATGCCAATGCTATTTCTCAGTCCCTGTGAGCTCCCAGTCCTTGTGGGTGAAATTCATCTTCATGGAAGGGGAGGAAGGGAGAAGAGAATCTGCTCCAGACCTACGCACCATTTTAGTCCACAGAATAGGATCTACCAGGAGATCCTGATACTTAACTCTTCCCATCAGAGACTGACAAGTCATCTAGTAGTTAATCATTAATCTAATGATGACTGTCAATCCAGAACCTTGTCCCTGTAAAGATGCAGCTGTCTGCTCACAGCTTTCATGTTGCAGATCCAAGCCTATGACTCAGACTCATAAAAGGATTTAGATATCTGAAGTAAGTTGTCAGCAGATCTTCAGTCAAAACATTCAAGCCTCGTGACCTCTGTGTAAACACACTGCTAAGTAAATCTTAGAAGCACCTAATATTTGAAGCAAGCAGTTTGATGAATGCTTCTTGTTCAGCTCAGCATCTGTGCAGATGTGATTCAGGAAAGTCACTGCTGAATTCATACCTTCAAGGCCCACAGTGGATCCCCATCTCAGTCCTGAGATGCTGAGTTTGGCAGGCACACTCAAATCACATCCAACACATCCCAACAGTTTGTTCAAAGATATGGTCAGCCAAGAGAAAGCTGGTAACAGCATGTGTATATAACAACAGCACACAGTAGATGCCTACTGGCATATTTTCATGTCACTTGCCAAGACTAAGATACACAGCTCCTAAAATTAGTAGTTTACAACACTCTTTTAAAATACACTAAATATTTTAGTTGGCTCCAGAAAGGATAAAAAGTGCACTAGTACTTGAGGACTGGCCAGAAGTTTTGTCTTTCAAAATTAAATTCTGAAAGAAATCATAGATCTGGTTCTCCCAGAATTAGACTTTGGTTTTCTAATATGTAAACTGACTATATTACTACCCACCAACTGAATTCTTTCTCCTGTCTCTCAAATTTCCATCAGTCAGTACAGCTTCTTATGGAAAAATGTTGTCTTCCCTTGACTCCACATACAAATTACACATATAAATTAGTGAACTATAAAGTGAGCAGAGGAATATTCACTGATAATCAAGGACACTGATAATTTACAGACAAATATGTCCAAGACACTGTCATAAAGAGGATCAGAAAATATCAGGTTAATACGTTTGCATCATACAGCATGCAATACCATCAAACAGACTGTACATGAAGTTATCCACATTTCATGGCAACGATGAACAAAGTTATCAACATTTCAAATGTCACATGAATCATCACTGTAATTAGTCACAAAGGAATGACTACTACAATAACAGAGTGTCCTGAATAACTAATATTCCATAGTGCCAATGAAAAGCAAATATATAGCTTATCGCATTGTTAATGTAATAATTAATTCAAACACAGATCTTTCACTCACACTTAAACCAGGACTGTTAAATCTGAAACGAAAGGTCAGTTCAGTTCTCCATCACATCAGCTACTCTGAGGAGCTGTACAATTATAATCAGGAAATGCATAATTATAACACATGATATAATTTAATCCAATCAAAATATTTTTTGTATTCAATTCATTTGTATGTTACCAAGAAAAACAGAAAGCATGAGGTCATTTACCTGCTATTAGTCCTTTCCAAGCACTCTTGTGTCTTTGTGTACCAGCCTACTTAGTCACTTATTTCATATACTACAAGACATGCACCTTTGCAAAAGGATTTTCTTCCTTACCTCCAGAAGCATCCTATGTCACATTTACTTTTTAATGGCTACACCCTCTGGATTGTAAATTTATATGAAATTAGTAGTACAATTTAGAATTCTTTTTCTCTGCGAGGAAGCTGGTCCAGATTGTGTTAAAATGTTGTCATTTCATGAGCATATTGTATACTGACACACTAAATTGTTACAGATTTTCAAATTTTACTACATTTTTAGAGTATTCAGTTTAGATACATTGCAAAGACTCCAATCTCTAAAAAACTCTTTAAACTTATCCAGATTGGGGCACACGAAGTTTGAGTCCACAACTCATTGAATCCACAACAGATTCACCAGTTCCTTTTGGAAAATCAAATTATCTTATTTTTATAACCACGTCTGCTATTTTATTTGATGTTCAAAAGCATCAAATACATCAAATAATGTTGATTAAAATCCATGTTGAGATTCCTGAGACTGCAGAGTCTCTGAGAATATCTTACCTTTGTCTTGCTCATCCTCACCAATGCTGTGCAGCCTGTTTATATGCTCACAGTCTCGGGAATCTTGACCTGCCATGACAGCAGAGATGCAGGTGGGTTCTGTAGCATGTCAAGCAGTACTTCAAAAGTCCATTCAAATCAAAGCTCGGAAGCTGGTCACTGCCCACACAAGGAAGAAGGCTCCTGTTCTTCCTGAAGGCTGACAGTTCGTAAGTAGGTTTAGTACCTTATATGACAGGTATGAGGGCCTGAAGCTGGACAGACTGACTATAGAATCATAGAATGGTGTGGGTTGGAAGGGATCTTAAAGATCATTCAGTTCCAACCTCCTTGCCATGAGCAGGTCACCTGGGACACCTTTCACTAGACTGGGTTGATCAAAGCCCCATCCAACCTGGCCTTGAACACCTCCAGGGATAGGGCAGCCACAACTTCTCTGGGCAACTTGTTCCAGTGCCTCACCACCCTCACAGTAAAGAACTTTTTCTTAATATCTAATCTAAACCTACTCTCAGTTTGAAGCTGTTCCCCCTTGTCACGTCATTGCATGCCATTGTAAAAAGTTCTTCTCCATCTTTCTTGGGGACACATTTGGGCACTGGAAGGCCATGATTATGTCACCCTGAAGCCTTCTCTTCTCCAGGCTGAACAATCCCAATTGTCTCAGCCTTTCCTCATAGGACAGATGCTCCACCCCTCCAATCACCTTGGTGGTCTCCTCTGGACTCACTCTAACAGGTCCATGTCCTTCCCGTGCTGGGACCCCAGAGCTGGATGCAGCACTGCAGGTGGGTCTCACCAGAGCAGAGCAGAGGAGCAGAATCCCCTCCCTCACCTGCTGCCCACACTGCTTTGGATGCAGCCCAGGACACACTTGGCTTTCTGGGCTGTGAGTGCACACTGATGGCTCATGTCCAGCCTCTCANGGCTTTCTGGGCTGTGAGTGCACACTGATGGCTCATGTCCAGCCCCTCACTGACCAGCTCCCCGAAGTCCTTCTCAGCAGGGCTGCTCTTGGTCTGTTCATCCCCCAGCCTGTGTTGGTACTGGGGGTTGTCCTGACCCACTTGATGAGGTGGATAAAGTTCCTTCTGGGTCAGAGAGTTCACCTAGGACAAGACAGTCTATCTCATGCATCATAACCCCCTCTTTCAAGAAAAAAAGAAGGTTACTTCTCATAGGTGCCTCCATGGAAACTGCAGGCCTCTCAGTCTCTCTTCAGTGGCTGAAAAAATTATGGAAAAGATTATTCTAGGAGGTATTGAAAAATACCTGAAGGACAATGTAGTCATCGGTCATAGCCAGCATGGCTTTGAGGGAAAAGTCCTGCTGGTTAAACCTATTTTCCTTTTGCAACAAGGTAACCCATCTAGTGGATCAAGGGAAACCAAATGATGTCGTTTTGGGATTTTAGTAAAGCTTTAGATACTGTCTCTCACAGGATCCTTCTAGACAAAATGTTCAGCACACAGTTGGATAAACACATCACGTGGTGGGTGAGCAGCTGGCGGTCAGGTAGGGCACAAAGAATTATAGCAAATGGAGTGACATCAGACTGGCAACCACAGGACTCCATTCCAGTGCCAGTGCTTTTCAACACCTTCATAAATGACTTGGACACAGGACTCAAAGGTACATTAAATAAATTTCATGATGACACTAAACTGGGAGGAACTGTTGATTCCCTCAAAGACAGAGAGGCCCTCCAGAGAGACCTGGAAAAGTTAGAGGGCTGGACAATTACCAACCAGATGAAGTTCACAATAAGGGAAAGTGTCAGATTCTGCACCTGGGATGAGGCAACGCCAGATTTTTGTACAGACTGGGGAATGAGGTGCTGGAGAGCAGCGCTGGGAAAATGAACTGGGGTGCCTGGTCAATGGAAAGTTGAATATGAGTCAGCAGTGCCCTGGCAGCCAGGAGAGACGGCCATGTCCTTGGGGGCATCAGGCAAAGCATCACCAGCCGGGCAAGGGAGGGGATTGTCCCACTCTGCTCTGCACTAGGGCGGCCTCATCTTGAATATTGCAGCAGTTTTGAGTGCCACAATATAAGAAAGATATTAAGCTGTTAGAGAGCATCCAAATAAGAGCAATAATGATGGAGAAGGGCCTAGAGGGGAAGATGTATGAGGAGCTTGGTCTGTTCAGCCTAAAGAAGAGGAGACTGAGGGAAGAATTCATCGTCTACAACTTCCTTTTCCTGGGCAATAGAGGGGTAGGCACTGATTTCAGTGGGGATCAGTGACAGGACCTGAGGGAAAGGCATGAAGCTGTGTGTCAGCAGAGGTTTAGGCTGGATGTCAGGAAAATATTTGTCACCCATAGGGTGGCTGGGCACTGGAACAGGCTCCCCAGGGAAGTCGTCACAGCACCAAGCCTTACAGAGTTGAATAAGTGTTTGGGCAAGGTTCTAAGGAACCTAGTATGATTTTGGGGGCTGTCCTGTGCAGGGCTGGAAGTTGGACTTGATGTTCCTTGTGGGTCCCTTCCAATTCAGGATATCCTGTAGTTCAATGAACACAATATTACTGTTCTTTCTTGCAACAAAAAATGTATATATTATTGGAAAAAAGGCTATTAAACTCACATACAGGAGTATGTCCACAATTATAAATTGGTTATAAGGATGATACTTCAGTCAATACTTTTCAATGCAAAACAGATCTCCAAGAGCCTTTCTGAAAATGACTCAAACCAAGCATTTGGATGCAAAGCATCCTTGTAGGCAGAGAACAAGGCAGTACATCTCATAAGTCTTCCAGTCCTCAAAAATAAAACCCATATCACCTCTGAACTGTGCAATGTGACCTGTTAGGAAACATTCCAAAGCTAACAATTCCAACTGGAGTTTCTTCCATGTGCACAAGGATACATTGTGAGGACAGGGCAAGAGGTCTTCAATTTATCTTTATATTTTAAGGAGATCTGTGTCTCTGTTATACTTCCATGTTCAATTATGAGATGAGTTTAATAATTAAAATAATGGACAGACTTTGAATACTTTTTAGCTTCCATAATTGAGGCCAGATTTTCAGAATAGGCTTGTATCAAGCACAAAGTACTTGGACATCCAGTCAGTAGGGTCACAATGGGAACTGCTACACAACTAGCAATTTTAAACAAAAAGACTCTAAACTGGTAATTGGAATAGGAATTTAATGCACTTGGCATTGCATAGTTTTCTTTTTCTTCAAAAGAGCAGGCACATAATACACAGGAGTCAATCCTTTCTCTTGCTTTAGCAGGGCTCATGATCCTTTGATTCATAATCCTTCATAATCCTTATAAATCAGAAATAGTGTATCAAATGTGTATCAAATTACAAGATGCAGGGTGAATTGCTTCCCCAAATCTGTAATGCTTAGAAGATGGATACTGTGGAGAAGAATGTATTTCTGATCAATCCTGTTATATATTTGCTTGATATCAATATTCCATTTATTCCACATTTATTCTACTTAAACAAGTCCACAGATGCAGTTACATTGTACTTTATTAGTTGGATTAAAAGTTGTACTTAAAAATGTTATTTTAAAACTGTTTTTTCTCTAGAACTTCCCAGTGGTCTCTGGGAACTGCTATATGCAGTTCTGGCAAGCACTGGCTTCACAGCTGCTATGAGTTAGTTATTTTTTAATGCACCATCCTAGTTGGCGCAATGGGTTTGATTTTGTTAAAGGCACAGTGAATGGGCACAAATCAGGATTTTCAAACGAGTTCTTTACTACCAACTGCTAATATTAGAGGCTGAAAGCTATTGCTCAGACATTGCTCCCCCTTCAGAAGTGTGAAAGCCACAGAGGTTGCTCAGCTCTCCTCTCTCAAGTGTAACTTGGCCCTCAAGCGGAAAGGACAATCTCTAAAATCTTGGGCTCTGAGCCAACACATCCCTAGACTAGAAAAATAGCCTCACTGTAGTTACTTCAGTGGGAAATTTGTATCAGAAAACATTTTCAGGACCAGGGCCTTGACTTTTGATAGACTCTCATCTATCATTTTCAAGCAGGCAGCTGACAAAGTGCTAAGGGTGGATCTTACAGCATGAAACACTTGGGAAGAGGCTGAAGCTCAGTTTCCTCCAGATCACATAGTAGCTGCCAGATTCTGTGGGGCTTTCTGTCACCAGTGACCTCAACGGTATTTGAAGCTGTAATTTAACACCAGCAAAGTCCTGTCACAGCAAGGTCCTGGGCTGTTTTGGGGAGGATGTGGTGTTGTTCAGTGGTCAGCAATGAGGGAACTGTGTGAAGTCCCTTGCTGATGCCACATCAGAGGAGTATCCTAATGTTGTTCATTATGATACCAGCCTGGACTTTGCCCTGATCAGCACTTTGGGACTTAAGGTAGATATCAGATAAGTTCACCTTTGCAGGCCATCCTGATGGCAAATGTAGAACTGATTCTGAGCACTCTTGGGAGAAGAGCCTGGAAG
The DNA here is from genome assembly GCA_013396775.1 of Cephalopterus ornatus. Lineage (NCBI taxonomy): Eukaryota > Metazoa > Chordata > Aves > Passeriformes > Cotingidae > Cephalopterus > Cephalopterus ornatus. Next base: position 7,565 of record VZRE01005027.1, read on the forward strand.
GTGAGGCAAGACATCTTCTACTGTAACTGGCATTTGCTGTGAAAAGCACTATGAAATATCCATCTCTGCATGCTGTAATCAAGCTAGCATGTTGTCCAACACTGATCATCACTATAGTTACAGGGCTGATCTATTTTGGGTCTAAAATGGCAAAGAGGTGTAGAATTTCATCCATTTGTAGGCTGGCCAGATACTACAGTGATACAAGCATTAAAAATGACTGTGGTAAATCAAGTAACTAAACAGAGGTAGGCAGATCTGCAGATTTTGAAATGCAAAACATTATGCCTATCTGTTTTGATCGAATCACACATTCTTCAGCATAGAATCTGGCAGGCTTATATGTAAGGCACCATGTGCATTCATGGTTCTGTGTAAGTAATACACTTCAGGTAAAGACCACTAACTAACCAATTGAAACAAAGAGAAATCACACAACAATTAGGGCATAAGTACTGTTTTATTCCTTTTTAAAAAAATTTAAAACCCAGGAGACAGAATATCTTGCATAAATTATGGAATAATACCTCTGTATATTACTTTTTTGGTTTTAATTTTGTTTGTTAGCAGTATACACTGTACTATAGTAAACTGTTTAGAGTTCTTAACAAATGCAATCAGTCTGATCACCTTAAATGGGAAGGTTCCTGTAAAATCTGTCCTGCTTATGAATTTGAAAACTATGCTTTTAATAATTTAAACATCATCTACCAATACTGCAATGTCCCACTGAATAATTCAAAAGCATGTTAGCTCATGTTATGACATTTCAAAAGCAGTATTCACATTTTGAAGTCACCCTTTCTAATCAAGTTTCCATAAACAATCTGATTAAGATAAATTAATCCCTAATTTGAAGTTTTGTGCTGAGAAGTAAGTGCACTAGTTTGCAGGTTAATTTAAAGTTGGAATTATGTCTAAATAACCACTGGTTCAGCTAAACCACTTTTGAGACCAGAAAATGTGGTACCCACTTTGGGGTCTTCCAACAGAGGACATGACGAAGGAGAGCAAGAGAGCATAGCTGAGTACTGCTACCTTCTAGGGGTTTTGGATAGCAGAACAGTCTTCCTGGAACCTCTTCTACCAACCTGCCTACCTTCCAACACTAGAGACTAAGGAACAGCTGGAAAGACAGTTCTCCCTTCTCCTTCTCTAATTTTCCCTACAGTGTCAGTCAGGAAAGACTTCTGCCCCACACATCACCCATTTCTGACATCAAAATAAGATCAGTTTAGCCCTCATTCTCAAAAATATTTACACACAGCCACATTCTGTCCTTGTTCATAGAAGTACTGATGAGAGGCTTGCCCATACCCCACTTTTTGGCTGGCACCTGTCAGACTCACAGGGACAACCACAGAGAAGGCAGCCAGATCTTTCTCTGCTCCATCCTGTTGCCAAACCTGATGCTCTGCACTTCAGTGTCTCACTCACAAGGTATATGCCCAGGCTTCCTATAGGCAAACTGTTTAGCACCTGTTCTCTGTGGTTACTCTCTGTTCTGTTGATTCTTCCCCAAGTGATTCAGTTCCTGTTTGGTGTCACCTCCCCACTTGTACAACTTTGCCTCTTCCTCCTAATGGCTTGTACTGTCTCTTGTCTTCTATGTTTATCTTTTTCCTTCTCACCTCATGCCTGTTCTAATTCCTTGTTATCTTTCACACAACAATATTTCCACCTAGTATTTCTTTTCTGCTCTTTTTCTCACATCCAGTAGCAAGCCTGAGAAATTACAAAAGCAGGATGTTGGGAAGAATATAAAGAAAGAGCAGTGGAATCCTAAACAGGAATAAGTTGACAAATTAAAAAAAAACGAACAAACACAGGAGGGACAGTATCACATGCACTTGACAGTTGGTAGCCATATGCAAGATCAAAGGCTTGGGCTTATTGCACTCACTGAACCTAAATCTTGCATATTTCCAAAGCTCAAAGCAAACCCCTGGGCCCATTACAGTGACTTAAGCTGAGGTGTTGACATGTTACCTGATTTCCAAAAATTTGTCCTCTCTGTCAAAAAGAAAACATTTGACTCAGTGAGACTGGTAGAAACCTCTTTTCTAGTTAAAGTACAAAAATCTCACAAAATTTTAAGTCTCCTTAATGGCAATACACTTCCTGTCCGTCTCCCGAGGCCTTGAGATAAATGAAAAAAATATTTAGGGACCATTTCTAATTATTTTTTTCATCAATTACAAAAACAGTATCTTATCTTTTAACCCATTATCTGTTAGCTGATCCATGGGAAAGAGTCTCACAAGACACTTCATTTGGTATGAAGGGAACCAACATATATTTAACCTAAGGTGGAAATTAACGTGGGGGAAAGACAACAAGATTTCTCCCATTACTTAACCACTGCAGCCAATATAAAATCAGTGGTTTCTACCCTGCCATTTGTGGGTTTTCTGATGCCACCTAGATTGTCAGAGGTTATTGCTTCAAAAAAGTCTCTAATCTGCATGTGCATTATTCATTTGTTCTTGTTGACTTTACAGAAGTTTATTTCACATACACTTACAGATGTGGGCAAATGTGTCCCTGCATTACAATCGTAATATCGATTTGACGGCATTTTAAGAACCACTCAGCATGTATTTCACTAAGTTGGCAGCAGCAATCTGTACACAGCCTAACTTCAATAATCCCACTTTTACCCACAGCTTTCCTAGTGGGGAGCAAACATCTGCAGACATATTTAAGCACCTATAAAACTGTAACCATGGGCATAGACAAATCTGTCTTTCTTCTTCTTACAAAGGTAGCCAGCAGCGATTACTGCTTATCTCAAACTGCTCCAGTTAATTTTTTTTTTTTTCTATGATGGTACTGTCTGAGTACGGAAACAGGAGTGTGATGGTGTTTGTGTCTGCAGGCCACTGAAGTATCAGAACAGTCATCACCCTGACCCCAGGACAATCACACCTGCAGATTTCTATAATGTGTGAAGAATTTTCCCAAGCCATAATGAGTGAATTCATCTTGCATTTTTCTCCTCTTCTTTACATCTAGTTGTCCTTTTGATCTGTATTTTACATGCAGTACTTGCAACACCATTTAGAAAGAGAAATGTTATTTAACATGGGAGAAGGAAATGATTGCATGTTTAGGGCATACTGAAGAATGTGATCAGGTGCAAGCGAGGTACAAATGCTTCAAAGCTGCTTGAGCTGGAAGCAGGTAGAATTACAGAAGCTACAGGGCAAAAGGGCTAGTGTGACCTTTTGAGAACCAATGTGTAATGTTACACTATCAGGCAGGAATATAACGTTTATAGACAAATGGAAGAAGAATTCTACCATGGCCTGTTGCTGAGACAATTGCCAAACAGCCTGAGTAAAATCTGCCCACAAAAAAGCATGAGATCATGCAGCCATAGGTTAGCCTGAACGACTGTATCCCAATTAAATCATAATTATATGAGAGGCATTACAGCAAGTAAGAATTGCCTCAGTACAGCACGAGCTTGTTGCTAATACAGATCACATTCCAGATCCAATTCAGTCTGTGGCACACAGCCAAGTGGAAGAGTATCTGCTATGAGCTCATCGTCCTGGGGGAGAGGGGTTGAGCTGCAGGAAGCAAACTATATTGAACAGCAGTGCTGACCGGGTGTACCTCCTTCTCACTCAGTGGGTGGCTCCCAATGGTTTAAGATCTGCCCCCATCTCCAGGGATTTCTACAAAGAAGTGTTCATGAAAGCGTTTGCAGTCACATTCTATCTCCAGCTTCCCTTCACTTATCTATCTTTTTCTCTCTGAAATTAACTCTTCTGTGGCTACTCAGTACCTATATAACCCTTCACATTATTGTCTTGCAATGGCCATGATTGTGGATTGTTTATTAATCTCAGAATATCTAGAAGTGCTTCTGGGGCACCTAATTCTCAAGTGCCCAAGGCTTTCCTCTTTCCCCTCTTTTCAGTGAATTCTGAATGCAAGAATTATACACCTCTCTACACCTCAGCAAGTAGACTCCACTGACACAAATGAGAGATTGACACAAACAAGAGATTTATCCTAGTCAGCTGCAAAGCAGTCCATTACAAGTTCAGTTTTCAGGGAGTTGCAACTGAGGAAGCCTTGCCATATGTACAGTTGTCTTCTCTTTTCTTCCACCTTCAATTCATCTGTCACTGACTACGTAGGTAAGCATAACTAATTTGTTCCAGCTTACAGTGATATCCACTTCACTTTAA
>VZRE01005028.1:0-52482 GCA_013396775.1 Cephalopterus ornatus
CACGAGGGGAAGAATTCTCCTGAAAAAACATGTCTCTGTGCGTCTTCAGCTGTTTTTTTCTGCCATTTACCGTGGCTTTTTCATGCCTGTTGAGCAGTGAACGTTTAAGAGAAGAAGAAGATGCTCTAATCCAACGCAGAAGAACCACCACGCTGCTGGAGGAGCCTCCAAATTCATACAGCCCCTGGGAATTTGAAGGGGTTTAGGAAAACCTGCTTCACCCACCTTCAGATGTGAAAACAGGCAAATATCGTGGTGTGCAGCTCCTCTCCCTCCCTTCCCAAGGAGGGACGTGACACCAACGCCTCGCTTGAGCTTCTGCTGAAGAGGTTAATAATGGAGGGAATGTGACGAGCCTTAGGTAACAGATTTTCCCAGAGAGAATAAATCAGAACAAGCCTCCTTCACTCCTCTCTTTTCCACTGAGATTCAAAGCCCTTGTGGCTGCTTCAAATACTAATTACAAGTTACACTCAGCCATGAAGGGAACAGAACAACAACCGCCGTGTGACTTATGAGAATAATCACATTTTGCTGCTCCAGCTTGAGTTTGGATTGCGGAATACTGATGGGCTGTGACAGTTTCTTGTCTTCGGTTCAAAGAAAAGGAGAAAAAAAATGTAAATACAAAAAAAAATTAAAAAAAAAAAGAAGAGAAAGGAAAAGGAAACAAAGAATGTTGAAGAATATTAGAGTGAGCTTAAACGTGCTTGATGATATTACAAGCTGAATATTAAGCTAAATTCATCACATAAATGTTCACCCAAGTGTTTTTGTGAGTTAAGAGTAGCAGAAGGACAGGAATGGCACAGTAAGTTTTCCAGGTCTCCTCTCTTCTTTTATTTTGTCTCTTAAAATCTGTATGTCTCATTTTCCTCCACCTTGGGCACTCCCTTCTGATCTCCCACTGCTTTCCTCACACCAGCAGCAGAATATTCTCCAGTAGTTCCTTTTCCAGTCCTACATTGCTCCCACCCTGTCCTGGCCACTGCCTCTGTTTGATGATTCACCTGCTTCTGTTGGGACACGTTACCCTCTGTCATCCTGATCCCTCTCAGCTTTCATCTCCAGCTCCAACTCTGTGTCACAGCTGGTTCCTCACCATTAATCCAAGCCCATAATACACTTACAGACTCAGCTTTGCTCTCATCTTGCTCCTCTCCATTCTGCAGCCCTGGCTCTGGTTCCTCTCCAGCCACTACGGAGACATGGCCCATGAGGTTCCTGTGTCCTTCACCCCGACCCTTCGGACTCTCACTCCCATTATAGAGTCTCCATTCCCAGCTCCATGTTCCTGAGCTCAGCCCTACCATGCTGGATGTTGTTACGGGTTTTGGGTCAAGTAGGGATCTTATTTCTAGTAGAAACTCCACTGCCTCTTGGCACAGCCAACAAAATGGGGAGTATTGAGTTGCAGCAGCAGATGGGAGAAGATTTCATGGCGGTGCAAGACAGACAGGCTGAAAGCTCTACTTTTGGGGCTGATGACCAGGGTATTTGGACAAAGCTGAAGCAACTGATCCGCCTGTAGATCCCAGTCTACAGGATTTTGGAGCTGATTAGCTTTGCTATTTCAAAGTTGTGGTGTTACAGGCAAGTCGACTGTCAGGGACACAGGGGACATGGAGGAATTTTGCCCAGAACATTTAAAGTAGGAGACTTTGCAGAGCTGGCAAAGAGGACTTCAGCTTCTTCCTGCTCAGTGTTCAGCCTTCAGTGCTCATGCTCAAACCCCACTTTTCCCCCTCGAAATTCGGTTTTGCACCAAAATTACAGGAAATGAGATTGGAGCTTCACGAATAAGCAAATTTTCCTTGCTGCCAGTGCTGAGGAGGGCGTGGTGAACACTGGCACAAGAGAAGGAAGGAAATTTAAAATCCATGGAAATGTCCAAGGCCGGGTGGGAGCAACCTGCTCTAGTGGAAGGTGTCCCTGCCCATGGCAGGGGGTGGGACTGGATGAGCTTTAAGGTCCCTTCAAACCCAAACCAGTCTGGATTCTGTGATCTCTGAACAAAGATAAACAAAACTACCTGAAATTTTGCAGGTATGAAGTATCATGGCAAATTATTTTGATGGCAAGACTATTTTGATATCCCACAGCCAAAAAATATCTTAAAGTTAACAACTGCTTATCAAATGTTTACTGCTGAGAACAAATCACAAGGAAAAGACGGTCCAAAGCCACCAAAATAATGTCAAATTATATCAGGAAGAGAGAACTCAATTTACTTTAGTGTCTGATGTTTAGGAGAAAACACTGATAAAAGAGGAAATGCTTGAAAATCGTTATGAAAATCAGTTCTGTACGAAATTGCCTTCTGTGGAGCATCTCTCATCTGGCTGTTTGTGTTAGGATTAAAATTTTGTCTTTTCTTTCTTTTTTTTTTTTTTTTTTTTTTTTGATCAATCATAGATGTAAGAACAACCACATCAGCAGTTTTGTCACCAGAGAACTGAAGCAAATATTCAAACATGTACTTAGCCTCAGCCTGGCTGATATTTGAGGGTAGTTAAAAAGCCTTTTCAGGGAGAAATCTGATGCAATTAAGCAGCTTCCGATTTGCTGTATCAGCAAATCACATATTTGCGCTGGAGACAAATGCTGACACGCGGCTCTGGAAGTTTACTGAGTTTACTGGGAGAACTGAAGAGATTAAAAAGTGGTTTGAGGTAGAATCCGTAAAAATGATCATGTTGATTAAAAAGTATAAACTCACTCTCACATTAATTCCAATGGATGAACTTGTAGAGATCCTCAAGAAAGATGGAGAGGGACTTTTACAAGAGCATAGACAAGGGGGAGTGGGTTCAAACTGCCAGAGGGCGGGGTTAGATGGGATAGTGTGAAGGAATTCTTGGCTGTGAGGGTGGGGAGGCCCTGGCACAGGTTGCCCAGAGAAGCTGTGGCTGCCCCTGGATCCCTGGAAGTGTCCAAGGCCAGGTTGGATGGGGCTTGGAGCAACCTGGGCTAGTGGAAGGTGTCCCTGCCCGTGGCACGGGGTGGAATGGGATGTTCCTTCCAACCCAAACCATTCTGGGATTCTGTGATTCCGGGATTTAACAGAGGTGGTTCACTGATCCCACAGGATCCAGTCCCTCCTTTAGGCAACATTTAAGAGTCGCTTCTTTGGGACCAGTCTTTCTAATTCTTAGCTCCCATCCTGCTCCAGGTTTTAAGGTTCCTACAGACCCACCTGTGTCAGAAGGCACAAAAGCCTTTCTACTTTCTGCTGAGCCTTGGACAGCAAAGTTGTCTTGCTTTGCATCGGTGGCACTCGAGAAAGTTGTCACAAATTAATTGAAGGTGTGAAGTGAGCACATTAATTAAACCCCATGAACATCTGCCTGGATCCTCTCAGTCATAACTCATATCATATTAAATTGCTTTTGCATAATAGCAGCCCCACTTTGGGACTGAGCAGACATGGGAAAGGATGCTTATGAAAGCAAGGAGGAAAAAAACTCCCTTGCAGGGACTTTGGCTTTGCCACAGCCTTGGATCATGGCCCAACCTCATCAAAAAACTCTGAGAATGTTTTAAGCACACTTGGGACAAGATAATTTCAAATCAAGGTGACACTCGTGGTTCGAGACAGCCAATGTAACACCAGGATTTTGAGAGGGTTCTGCCTGGGGACTGAAGATTTAGAAGCATGTCAAGCTCAAAGTCAACACAGCAGAATTTAATGCTGTGTAAATGGGAGCCAAAGACAAAGCCCTCGTGAATCCACGTGATGGATGGGCCTGTGGCCCCACAGCTCTCTTCCCCAGCACCAGCGTTTTGCTCTGAAATAACAGTCATTTCTAGAAAAAAGAGAAACACTATTGATTTTCAGCTCTCAGTGAAGCTTTCTGAAGTATTTTTACATGAGAGAAAGCCTCTAGTTTTTAAATTAAAATACTGTTTTTCTTTTTTCTTGTGTTTTTTTTTTTCTTTCTTTCTTACAAATCTGTTCAGATGAAATAAAATTGTGAGCAAGGCCAAGATTGGAAGAGTTTAAGACTGATCCTTAAAGGAAGTAGTAAGCAAAAAACGGCCAATACATCACACACAAAGACATGTGGGACCCAAAGCAACGGTGATATTTCTGGTAGTCACTGCCAGTTCCACTCCATGGGAAAAATCCAAAGTAGTCACACTAAACTCACTCACAACTGCTTTGTTTTCCATTAAAACTTTGTGGAGACTAAAGGATTCCACCTGGCAGCTTCCAGCTCCACCCAGCAGCTGGAAGATGTGGATAAAACATGGTCAACGCTGGAGGAAAACAAATCTGTCTGCTGTAATATTTGAAAGCATTTTTTTCTCTGAAAGTTCCTGTAACGCTTTAGCTCAGTAGCACTTGCTGGGAGTGGAGAGGTGTTTTGTTTTATGAGTCTCAAAGCATTTGAGGTTAATTCTGCCTCTTTCTTGTCAACTAGACAGTCCTAGGAGCAAATAACACCCCATGCTGGGAAGTGGAATCTAAATTCCATCCATTCTGATACCAAGCAATGGCAATGGCACATTTTTTTTTTAACATTCTGATGCGTATTCTCTATTTCCTTTCATCCAGACTTCTCTCCAGCACCTGTCTTTCATTCCAGAGAGATCCTATTTTTCCCCGTTTCATACCTGTGTCTGATGGCTGTCTAAAAATGCTTCTTTCACACCAGCTCAAAGCATGTTGACTCTCTTCCTGGTCTTTTTACTACGCAAAGATTGTGATGCTTTCCTGGGAACACCCTAATTATCACTGAATGTAATTTTTTTTAATCAGATGTCGTTTATTCAGATTTCTTTTTTGATCAGGAAACAGTTGCAGCAAAACCAAATTGCTCTGAGGATTGATTTCAAATAAACTTACTTTTGAAAAAATTGAATCAAAAATTGACGAAAATTGATGAAAAAAACCCCAAAGAGCTGAACAAACTCAATGCTCGTAGCATTTAAACAGTCTCAGCAGCTTTCAGGGCTAAGAAGACTTGTCTCATTTCTAGGTTTTCTTGCTTCTGAAAAGAAAGGAAAAGAGAGTAGAGCTAAAATGACAAGCCAAAGTATCTGTTTGTTTTTGCCGTTTTCTTGCTATGCTAAAAAAAAAAAGAAGAAAAAAAAAAGGAAGGAAAAAAAAGGAAGGAAAAAAGGAAGAAAAAGAAAGAGATTCCTGTGGAGTCTTGTGGGGAGAAGCCCTTTAAAACGAAGCTGAAATGTTTTTTCTCATCCCCTCTCCATTGCTGTTCCTGTTTGTAGGCAACAGCTCCTTCAGAGCACCTGAACTTTCTGAGGTTGTTACCATCCTGTCTCTGCTGTGCGGGAGAAAATTTCTGTGGGAAAACAGAGCCCATCGCTTGTTTGGTGGAGATCCCAGGCGCCAGGGCAGACCCTGCTCTCACCAAGCAGCAGGACACAAACCGAGCAAAGTTTGCTGCAAAGGGACCTTTGGGGAGTCTGAGGGGTGACAAACCAGGAGCTGGTGGGCCAGGGATTGCCAGGGGCACTGCAGGAGGAGCTTGAGGGTGAAGGGAAGACCAGAGGCAAAGGGATGAGGAGAGACAGCACAAAGCATCTAAAAAGCTTCAAAAAATCCTGAGGAAGAAGCAGATGAGGAGACTGCTGGTTAATTTGGGATCTGCTGAGATAGTCACAGCAGAAGGCCTGGGCTGTTTGGTTGATTTGGAGGGGGAGTGTCTTCATGGCTGTCTTTTACTGTTGGAATGGTTCTAGAAGCAGAAGAGAACCAAGGAATTCCACTTTTGGCATAAAACTCACCTTCCAGCCTTGGAAACTACATTTATACCCCAAAGTGAATGCACACCCAAAGGAGAAGGCCATTTTGGGGCTGCATTTGTGCTCATGGACATGGGTGCTGGTGATTCCTCTTGCTGAGGGTCACTAAGAAGTCAGGATGAATCCAGGTTCTTCTTTTGGGATGCCCAGAGAAAACAAAGCCAAGGGCTGAGCTGGATTTGCCTGTATTCCGGAGCCATTTCATCACTGCCACCTGAGGAACCTCAGCACACTGCAGAGAGCAGCTCAGAGGAATTTGGGAAAGAAAGAGCACAGTAAATGATTTCCCAAAGCAGGGCCAGCAGGGACCGCAGGTCTGCACAAGGGGAGGAATCCTGGTCCTTTGACAGTGTTTTGTGTGAAGAATGAACGAGCCCTTCCCTTTTTATAGATCACTTCAATCCCTTTTGGCTTTCACTTTTTACTCAAAGAAAATCTCCAAGACCAACCACATACAGGCTGATACTATTCACAAACTTTTATCTTTCCCAGCAGCAGAAGGAAACAGAAACCTGAGCTTCCTCTACAAAATTGTTTTAAGAAGTTTTTTTTTAATCTTTCTGCCTTATCAAGTTTTATAAATACGCCCACATTCTCAAGGATTTTTTTCTCTTCATAAAGCAAACTTCTCATTGTTGCTATGCATTTTCTTGCTAAGCTCTGTCAGTTCTTACTGTATATTGTCTTCCACAGAAGTTTTTAAAGTTTGGAGGTCTGCCTTCATTTTCAGTATGTACTTTTCTGAAATTCCTGTGCTCAGAACAGTCTCAAAGCAGCCCAAAGATGTCCAGACTACAGAGAGACACTAAACCCAGTAACCAAATCATTTGGTGCCTGTGGGGACATCTTAATGTGGACCTACAAGGTTATGATTTGGAAAACACAGGTCCCAGTCCTGCAGTTTTAAAAGCAGAAAGCAGTCAGAGCAGTCCCATTAAAGTCAATATATATAAGCTCAGGTAAGTCTAAGCCTGTGAGATTGATGCCATCTATTTTTACTTAGGTTTGTGTCTCTTGTATCTCTATTTCATTTATTTTTCACAAAGTGCTTCCTCTGCTTGTTTGTCTGAGATATCCCATTTCTGCTCAGTCCAATTATTTGTGTGCATTTCTTTTCCTGCCATAGTTCTGTCCTCTCTGGTTTTGATCTCTTGCAAGAATATACACTTTTATTCCTCTCCTATCTGGGAAAAAACAGTGCCTTGGAGCCACAAGACAGTAATTATGTGCATAGCAATCCACTTTCTCTTGCATTTAGAGTAGTTAGAGTGGTAAATAATATTTGATTTCTCTTTAGTATTCAGGGAGCAGAGTGCTGAGCCTGATGTGACCATCCCTGGGCAACGGCACATCAGAGGACACACATCAGGCTCCTCAACATTCCATTCTGGTGCCCTGTTCACCCTGAAAGTCAAAATCAACAGATTCAGGAGCTCAGTGATTAAATGCAAAATTCCAATATCTTTGTTCCTGCTGGACAGCATTCCCTGAATGAGAGTGTTGGAATGTGACCTGAATAAAGGGAACACTCTGCCCTCCGAGCTCTGAATCCACGTGACTTCGCAATTCAATATTTTCGTTGGTTAAAATCAGCGAAAACAGGCAAACTACAGTTATTTTCCAGATACAAAGCCTGATTAGGCTCCAGGTTTTCAGCTGAAACATAAAATCCCTGTGTGGCAGGAAGAGCAAAAATGCTGGTTCTTGTTTATTTGCTTGGTGTGACGGCCCAATTCAGATTGGGTGGTGTAACAGCAGCTTTGCCCCCATCCCCCGCCCCTCAGCACATCTTCACACCCCGTTATGGATTTCAGGATGTACCTGCGCATCATTTCAAGCTGCCATTGATGTGAGATGAGTCAGAGAAGCCAAAGCGATGATGAAGAGGGAGGGTGAAATTACGGTGTGCGAGGGAGGAGGTGAAAAGCTGCCCAAGCAGAGAAACCCACCCCAACTCACAGAGACACAGCGGCCACCAGGGAAACCTCTGCTTTGCTTTTCCCCAAAATTATCGATCATTTCCATTTCCCCACCTTGCTAGGGTGGGCTTTTTTTCTCACTGCAAAAATAGCAGCTTGAAACCCACCAAAACGCCTCTGCAAATCTTCACTGCCGTGATTAATATTTTCCCATAACAGCTTAATTGTCAGGATTTCATGTAGAATAATGGCAGCTAATGTTTGATGCCCAGAGAAGCTGTGGCTGCCCCTGCCCTGGAAGCGTCCAAGGCCAGGTTGGATGGGGCTTGGAGCAACCTGGGCTAGTGGAAGGTGTCCCTGCCCATGGCAGGGTGGGGGATGAGAGGAGCTTTAAGGTTCCTTCCAGCTCAAACCGTTCTGGGATTTTGTGATACTGTGAATTGTTGACTTTGTGGTTATGGTTGTTTCCACACTTCACTCCAAGAAAACTTCGTCCCCATTTATTTGCTCTTCTTGCCCCTCCCCTGTCAAAAGATTCAGTTCTTGCAAAAATACCCTATATTTAGTCTCTTGGAGAATTGTACAATTATAAAAATAGTTTCAAACTGAGGTTTCTCTCTCCTCACACCACTGCTCCCTTTTTAGGTAACAACATGCTAAATCACCAAAAAGTAACCCTTTGTATGCCCACCCCCCATCGGTCTTGCTCAAGGTCAATGTTAAATTGCTTTGTTAGGAATATTCAGGGGGGTTTGCTACATTTGCATCTCAGCACAGTTCATTCCATATAATAAAATAATTACAGCTGTAAATCGTTTATTAGTTCCTCTGTACCCCAGCCAATATATAACATATTAATAACATCTGCTTTACAGAGATAACACATGTCAAGGTTTGCTGTTATTATTTTTTGTGCCGCTATATATTTAATTCTATTTTAATTTCCTGGTTTTCCAGCTGAAGGGGAAGGGAACCCAGTTTGCTGCCTGTGCATTTTGTGTTACCAACCCAGCTGAATCTTCTGACTGAACAACAATCCTTATCCTAATCAGAATCCTACTAATTGCTTTGATTTTAAGTGCTATAGAAATCTTGTGTCTGACCAATAATGAGTCTGGGATAAAGGAATAAGGAGTTGGGAAACCTGTGGCTTCTCAAGCCCAGGAGATGACGCTGCGTCTCTGCCAAAGCACACGGGACCCTACAGACCCTTCTCTCCTCTTCAGATGACAGATATCAGGATTCTCTTCACTGCAACAACACTGATTTATAAAATTAAAAGCTCAAGAGGTTTTTATTTACCTCCTAGGAAAAAATTCTGAATTTTTAGCCCTGAGGAGTCTCATTTTCCAGGATGCTGTGATGCTGTGGAGGGTTGTGCTCAATGCCCTGGGCCAAACCGCATCTGGTAGGAGATGGAACTCCTCTCCTACACCTCTGGAAGTGCTTTTCCTTAGTGCTCAGCCCATCACTCTGCCAGCTCCCCTGCCTGGGGTAAGGAGTGGGCCCTGCCTCTCTCCAGGCAATTAAAGAGGGGAATTGAGTTTGTGGAGCAAGCTCTGTTCTTTAGACTGAATGTCTTTAAAGAAGGATTTGTATTAGAGCTCTTTGTGGCCACGTGTGTTCACAGCCTCCTGTGGATGTCAAAAAACACTTGTGTCACATGAGGAAGAGACCACAATATTTAATTACTAATTTCTTTGGTCTTGTGCATGGTTTGCCTCCAGAGATCCTTAAATCCACTGCTGCTGTGGTTAAGCAGAGGCCACAGTGCCACAGATGCTATATAAAAGTTTCTGATAGTTATCCCCCTATTAAAATTTTATAACTCTGTTTTTTACTCTTTTCCCTTCCCTTCCCTTCCCAAACCTCTCCTCCCCTCCCTTCCTCAGCAAAATATCAAAAAACTCCCTGTTTTCAAAACCAGAAGCACTTCATCAATTGAATAATTTCTCACGTGTCAATGTTAAAATAGTGATGTTTCAGTGATCTGGGTATTTTTTCAAATTGGTTTCTAAATTTTAAAATGAAGTTTTAATGAGATCTCAAGTCCTTCTGTTCCTGTTATTACACCTGTTATTCCATGTTATTCCATGCTGAAGATGTACAATCACAGAACCACAGGGTTGGAAGGGACATTAAAACTTACCCCATCTCACCTCCTGCCATGGGCAGGGACACCTTCCACTAGCCCAGGTTGCTCCAAGCCCCATCCAACCTGGCCTTGGACACTTCCAGGGATCCAGGGGCAGCCACAGCTTCTCTGGGCAACCTGTGCCGGGGCCTCCCCACCCTCTGAGTAGAGAATGTCAATGCCTTCTGTGGAACAGGTTCATATTGTGGAAGAAAGCCTTGGCACTGCCCCTGATCCCACATTTCCATGTATTTCTTTTCACCGTGAACATTTCTAGACATTTTCAGGAAGGAAACAAGAGCCAGAAGATGTTCTCACAGTGGGTGGAAATAGGAAAGCACAGGACTTTGTGCTCAACACTCGTAACTGAATTTCTTGCCTCAATTAAATCAAAAAGGGAAAAAAACCCCCTTGTTAGCACAAGTATTGACAGAGCTTAATTTCTGCAAGTGTTCTGTATTTGAAGAAGGGAGATGTCCTTCAGACAGAAGGGCAAACTAAACAGGAGTGGAAGCTGATTTTAAAAGGACAGAGAAAGCTACTCCATCTTCAGCAGTCGAAATGGTGCATAAGATTTTGAGTTTTCCACTGTAATTATTCAACTGTAACCTTCTCAATGCCTTGTCACTTCTTAATTTATTCTGTATTGTAAACACCTGCAGGCACAGATGGCTGATCTATTCTCCAAAGCTTTGGCTATTTTGCAGTGCTAAAATGAGGTAGGGCACTGGTGCAATACAGATTAGGTTTATTGTTGAGAACTCATTGGCAATATTCACAGCTCCACGTGTCCGTGGATGATCCTTCATGAATCTGTCCCGACAAACTGGCTCAGGATCCTTCCCCACCTCACTTCCATCAGGTAACACCTTCCTGTGACTGAGATATTTGTGTTATTTTTTTGGTTTTGAGCTATCTTTTTACCTTTGATTTGGGGGAGCAATTTTGCTCTGGGCAAAATTTTGCTTTCCATGTTTTCCCATTTTCAGGCACAGCAGCAGGACTCAGATTCTCATGATACCCTTGACCTCTGTTATACAATCCCAGGATGGTTTGAGTGGGAAGGGACCTTAAAGCCCATCTCATTCCACCCCCTGCCATGGACAGGGACACCTTCCACGAGCCCAGGTTGCTCCAAGCCCCATCCAACCCGGCCTTGGACACTTCCAGGGATCCAGGAGCAGCCACAGCTTCTCTGGGCAACCTGTGCCAGGGCCTCCCCACCCTCACGAGGAGGAATTTCTTCCTCATAGTGCATCTAAATCTACTCTCTGCGAGTTTGAATCCATTCCCCCTTGTCCACGCTCTTGTATAAAGTCCCTCTCCGTTTTTCTTGAGGATCTCCACAAGTTCATCTATTTGAGTAAATGTGAGACCGAATTTATACCTGTGCCAGGGCCTCACCACCCTCATAGGGAAGGATTTCTTCCCAATATCTGATCTTAATTTCCCCTCAGTCAGTTTGCACCCATCCCCCTTGTCCTGTCACTCCTGTTCCAGCCCCTCTCCAGTTCCCCGGAGCACTTTCAGACCCTGGAAGGTGCTGTGAGGTCTCCACACAACCTTCTCCTCTCCAGCCTGAACATTCCCAGCTCTCCCAGCCTGTCTCCACAGGGGAGGTGCTCCAAAGCCTTTATCAACTTCATGGCCTCTTCTGGACTCACTCCAACAGTTCCATGTCCTTCTCATGCTGTGGACACCAGAACTGGACACTGGGTAGGATCTTACGAAAGCAAAAGAAGAGAATCTGAATTTTTACCTTACTGAATGACATTTAATGAATATGTCACAATTTCTGATAAATCAAATCAGGGTGAAAAAGCAAATCCCATCCCTTTTTGCAGCCCTTTGGAAGCTGAGACTTGAATGCCAGAAAGGGCCACACAGGAGGAGACCTGGATCTTGGCTACTGATGGACATGGAGGATAACATCAGTTGTCATCAGGTTATCACTGATCACAATCAAATCCCTCTCCAATGCATTAAAAACTGAGGCAAAGTGGAGTAAAAGTCACTCCTGACCTCCATCAGTCAACTGGATTTCTTGAGAACACTCCTCCTCTCCCAGCAGGTCCCCCCCATTGGGAAATGTTCACTGGATATGTATGAAATGGAATGGAAATTTTATAACAACGAGAAAAAAAAACTGGAAGAAATTCTGTTTTCAGCAAAAATGTCATGATGTTGTGGGTTTTGCACAACATATTTGCATTATTTTTATTAAATTATTTAAAACTAGCTGATGGTTTACAAATTGTCTGCAAATAACATCTTTAATACACAATAATAAGGAAAAAACACTGTTTTTTTCACAGATTAGGAGTATGTCGTGTTTATTATGCTAATTTGGGGATTTGAGACAGCAAATTGAAGTATCATTTTTCCAGTTCATTAAGATTTGACTTTTGACTACTGCTCTGCAATTGATTAGTTTAATTATGCAGATACCAAATGTTCCGAAGGCCATGAAGGCTCCTTCACATGGTCCCTGTGATGAAATGTGCTTTTGGAAACGAGAACAGGAGTTTTTCTAGAGAGGCCTCTGCTTCATTTGGCTCGAAGCAAGAAATCCCCCATTTCTTGTCACTCAAACCCTTTAAGTAATGACATGATGTTAATTATTATGATATAATGTGGGATCCTTTAATTTATACATGAAGCACACGTGTATTTGGAGTGATGGAAATCACATTTCAAATGACAATTAGTCTCTATCACACAGCAAGGCTTTCACACTCCATTAAGGATAAAACCAGGATTAGCATTTTCTCAGCATAATCCACGGTCATTACAAAGCCATCCACGGGCATCAGGAATTGTGGCTGTTATTGAAATATATCATTATAACAAGGGTAATGATTGCAGGGTTTATCCAGCTGTAGTCATCACTTGCTCTTTTTTGCTCTGATTTGAGAAAGAAAAAGCTGCAATTAGAAAGCCACACAGTTGCAGAAAGTCAGTGCAATTATTTCCTGTCACTTCTGGGCTTCAGAACTTTCAGGCCACATTTGCTGGAAAGTCCAAGAAAGAGGCACAATAAACACAATTTTGTTTAATAAAAGAAATAGATGTTGATTCAAGTGCTATGTAAGTTAATATACAGGATCCAACATGCCGAATAAAATGTTAAGTGAAATAATCAAAGGATTTGACTGCTCTTTGGCTACAGGGAGCTCTTACTTTTCTCTTTCCCTTTTCTTTAACCCTCTCTTTTCTTGATCTCTCTTTTCCTTTTTCTTCATTCTCGGAGCAGGACTAATGCAATGAGACGACTCTACATTTTTCAAGCCAAGCCATTCTTGGTCAAGGCTTGGCCACAGAAGACACCCACACTGATGGTGGTGTGGAACCGTCACTGGATTCGGGCACTCTCTTGGAAATCCAAACCATGCTCCACACATGTGGTTTGGTCACACAGTGCAACGAGTGTGCTTATTTTATCCCTGGATTGGCAGCTGGGGTCACTGACTGGTCCCCTCAGCATCTTCAGAACTTTCCCAGGACTGATCTGGCACAGCTTGTGCATCAATTGGGGATCTCCAGTCTGACCCCGTGGATCGCCCAACCCGATGTTTCCTCGTTCATCTTGTCTTTGTTTTAGCCAAACACCATCAGTCTCCAGAAGACCATGACTTTCATAGAATCAGAGAATCCCAGAATGGCCTGGGATGGAAGGGACCTTAAAGTCCATCCAGTGCCACCCCTGGCCATGGGCAGGGACACATTCCACTGGCCCAGGTTGCTCCAAGCCCCGTCCAACCTGGCCTTGGACACTCCCAGGGATCCAGGGGCAGCCACAGCTTCTCTGGGCAGCCTGTGCCAGGGCCTCCCCACTCTCACAGGGAAAAATTCCTTCCCAATATCCCACCTAAATTCCTTGTCCTGTCCATCCCTTGTCCACATAGTCTCTCTCCATCTTTCTTGGATCCCCTTCAAGTCCTGCAAGGCCACAGTCAGGTCACCCCAAAGCTTCTCCTCTCCAGGCTGAATAATTCCAGTTCTCTCCCCTTTCCTCCCAGCAGAGCTGCTCCATCCTTCGGCTCATGTTGGTGCCTCCTCTGGACTCTCTCCAGCAGCTCCATGTCCTTCCTGTGCTGTGTCCCCCAGCCCTGAGTCCCCAGCTGTTCTTTATGGTTCTTTTTCTAACTTGTCACCTTCGAGTTTGATAGTTTCCATTTTCTTATATACCCCCTCCCCCCTTGCAACCCAACAGTGACTTTCATTTGTGCACCACAACCTGCTGTACAGCTTGCCATTGACACATAGGGAAGTCTACTTGA
This sequence comes from Cephalopterus ornatus, assembly GCA_013396775.1. Lineage (NCBI taxonomy): Eukaryota > Metazoa > Chordata > Aves > Passeriformes > Cotingidae > Cephalopterus > Cephalopterus ornatus. The sequence goes on from VZRE01005028.1 coordinate 14,103, forward strand.
GATGACCAAAAACCTTTGAATCCTCCGTAACTGCATCATTTTAAAAGTGTTTGAACCAAACATCGGTTGTTAACCATAAAGAGTCTGATTTTCTGTCCTGATTCAGGAAGCGTATTTCTGGGCCAGTTTAATTTCAAACTCCTGCTTAGATTCTTTGGGATGTCAGTGAAGTCTAAGTGCACCTTCCATGTGTTTTACCAGCTTTGCAGAGTGCTGTGCTTTCCTCTTCCAGCCTCTTTGCTCTCCAGAATCCTTCTTCCTTACTGAAGTGGTCTTGAAAACAATCTGGGAGCTCTCTTGCTTCAGCAAATTCATTTATAAAAAGGCATCTTGCAGATTTGGGGTGGTTTTACCACCCAGCAATGGGTGAAAACTGCTTTTGTTGGTGCAACATCTGGGCTTTGGGTTCGGTGGAGACACATTGCTGAGATTTAATTCCCGCTGCACAATTAATAGCCCTGAACATATGTTTTATGGGGACATTTCCAACAACCTTTGTTCAATAACAGGGACGTTTCAAAGACGTTCCCTGAGTTCTGCTGAGGTGCAAGTGCAATTCTTAGGGGTCAGGTCTGATGATAAATGTTTCACTTGGGTTTTATCATGGTTTTTACTGTTGTTTCCTGTCAAACAGGAAAGTAAGAAAGGCAGCAAAATCATGAATGTATTAAATTCTTCTTATCTACTCCCAAAAAACCACTGCAAACCATATGTGTATGTATATTTAATACCACAGGAGTCACATATTAAAGGTAAAGCCATTTTCCCTGTTGCTGTCAGGGCTTTTAGGTTTCGTGTTGGAAGAAAGTCCTGAATAATATCCTCTAGAGGAAAATCAGAAAACTTTTGTTGTGCAGAAAATCATGTTAGTTGACTGTACTTGTTCTTTGTGGCCTGACTGGTTTATAAATGGATTTATTTTATGCTAATAGAGAGTGTGAAACTTTACTTCTCTTAAGCGTATGAGACATAAAGGGTTAGCCCTGGAGCCAAAATTTGTGATTCTCCTACAATACTGAAATTCAGGAGATAAAATCCTGATTTTTTTTTTTTAATTATTGTTCCCAGTGAAATGAAGTAAACAATGTTACATTTTAGGGCAGTTTAAAATGTTTTGAAAATTTTTTTTCTGCAGTTATTTGTCCCTTTAACCAGTTGTTTCTCAATTTAGATATTTTTAGATGAAGTGGTATTTAAGAACTAATAACCACAGTTTACTCTTTTGTATTTCACAAGCAAATAGCCTTTTATTTTAAAAATTAAATACTAAACTCCACCCTTCCCCTGCTTATTCCTTGACAGTTTGTTGAGGCTTCTATTTAACGTGAATAACTTAAAAAACCCATAAAGTTCTGCTCACGGTTTAGAAGTCAAGGGATAATTTTTTCTCGTTCTTCCACTTTGACACAAATTTGGTTAGGAGGAGTGGCAAGGAGAGTTTACCTACCGCAAAGCATTCCTTATGGAATGCTTATTTATTTGATAGAAACTTAGTTAACCATGCAACTGCTTCAGGATGAGACAGCCAGGGGCTTTTGTTGTTGTTGTTGTTGTTGTGTTATATGTAAGTTTTTTCTTTCAAATAATGCCATATAAAATACCTAGTGTGGAATATTTCTCTGGTGCACCTTGCCCATGTTTCTCCTGCTCCAAACCAAGCTGAGCTTTTCCATCTGACAATATTTAAATGGTAAAACTCTATTTCAGTCAGTAAATGATATTGCTGCTAATGGCTGGCACTGCAGTCCTGGGAACCACTTGAGCATATGGATGGTATCTGTTGGAGTTAATTGAGCTGCTGGATTGTTGGAATTACACAGAGACCTGATAGCAGAGCTTAGTCACCTCCTCTGAGTTGTATTGGATACCCTTGGGATGGGATCTAGGGACTGTATTCCTCATTCAGCATCTGATGAGGGGCTTCAAGGTCCCTCTTTTGGGCTGGGTGGGTATGGTTCAACCTGGCAGGGACGTGGGCCACTTCTTGGGGAAAGTCACTAAAATATTAAAATCAATTCCCCCCTGCAGCAATCCTGGTTGTGTGGTGCAATTCTAACCACTCCCAGTTGTCCAGGTATTTCTGGGAGAGCCCTTTTGGGCATCATGGTGGGACATCTTCAGGCTTAAAGTTCTGGTGAGCCCCAGGAAGAGAAAAGCCTGTTTCTTCTCTTTGCATAACTGATGCAACCCTCTCTCAAAGCTGATACCTATTTCTTGTAAGAATCAGGTGGAAGAAGCAGAATGGCCTAAAGCAGAGACAATATGTTGGGAACCACTTCTGGAGGAGTTTTTTATAAGCTCTGTTTTAGGTGAATCAAAGTTTGTGTTTGAGAAGTCCAAGCCAGGACACTCAAATGAGGCTCCAAGGCATTGCTGAAGCGTGTGGCGGGCAAAGCCTAGGATTTGCACAGTGGGAAAGGCCTGGAGTGTGTTGGTGTGATATGGGAAGCTCATGAGCTTCTTGGGGGTACAAAGATGCCGAAGGGATGGAGCATCTCTGGGAGCAGCAAAGGCTGAGGGAGCTGGGGCTGTTGAGCCTCCAGAGCAGACCCTGAGAGGGGCCCTCCCCAGGGTGTGTCAGGGGCTGCAGGGAGGGGGCAGAGGATGGAGCAGGCTCTGCTCGGGGGGGGCCCAGCAATGGCACAAGAGCAACGGGCAGCAACTGATGCCAAGGAAGTTCCCCCTGGACAGCAGGAAGAACTTCTTGGCTGGGCAGTGACCCAGCACTGCCCAGGCTGCCCAGGGACGGGCTGGAGTCTCCTCCCTGGGGATATTCCAGACCCCTCTGGACACAGTCCTGTGCCATGTGCTCTGGGATGGCCCTGCTGGAGCAGGGAGGTGGCACCAGATGAGCCACTGTGGGCCTTTGCAGCCTGACCCATCCTGGGATTCTGGGATTCTTTTACAGCAGAGTGCTGATCTCCAGGTCTGGAAATTCACCCTTTCATGACAGATTTATCCTGGTCTTTTAGACAGATTCATTTGATAAAGATAGGATAAATAGCACCCTCATTTATAGCAACTACCTCCTACTTTCAGAGCCAAAAATGACTTGATTTTTCGAGGCAGAAACGTTAGTTAGGCACATTCCATTGACAGGATGAGAATTTGCATGCTTTTTAGAGATTTACCTCTGCAAAGCTCCCCAGAATGTTTCACAGGTGGATTTTGTGTGTGTCACCACACTCCTGTGAGCTTGGTGGCTTTGATCTGGTGGGTGACTTGCTGGAGAAAGACCAGAGCTGTCCACTGTTTTAAGAGTTGGTAGAATCACAGAATCATGGAATGATTTGGGTTGGAAGGGAGCCTAAGATCTAAGTTCTAAGCCCTCTTCCACGAGCAGGGACACCTTTCACTATCCCAGGTTGCTCCAAGCCCCGTCCAACCTGGCCTTGGATATTTCCAGGGATGGGGTAGCCAGAACTTTCTTCAGATGACTTGTCTTTACTGGCTGCAGGAATAGGAAGGGCATCAAATTAAATTTTGCCAATCACTAACAACGACTTCCCCAGTGCTCATACGGCCTGAAAAAAGGACTTTGGTGCAGGTTCAGGAAGGCCACACACTGAATAAGGGAAGCTGACCGAAGGATTGTACAAACGAAAATTCTTCATGACACTGCGGAGATAAGAAGAGATCTTAGCAGGAAGCCTTGAGATTTAAACAAAAGCAATGAGGAACTGTTTACACTCACTCCCTGAAATTCTTGCATTAATCTGTGTTAAGCAAGACAAATTAACAGAACTTGTAAGCTCCTGTAGTAACTCTCTTTATGGTCTTGCGTTGCCCCATCAGTCATTGTAACTGTAATGAAAAGCTGCTTGCTTTTCTGTTTGATGAAAAACACATCTCTGTGTGCCCCTGCCCCCTGCCCCAGGCTATAAACGTGATGGGAAAAGTACCCTCTCTGTCCTGCATTCCCCAAACCCTATATATACCAAAAATTGTAATCAATAAACAATTCATTTTGTCCATGCGAGCTGGGTCTGTGCAGTAAGGGTTACAAAGCATCATGGATCTTCTCACTTAAAAATGATGGGTGTGATGCTAAATAACCCCCAGATGGGTGTGTGGTGGGGCATGAAGTTGATGACATATTCAGGGACAGAGATCATACTTACTCATCAGGTAAACTCCTGCTTTGGGACATTACCCCAGAGCAGAAGATTTATTCCAACGGCTTTAACTTTCCTGCCCTATCAGAACTTCTCTTTATCTTCCCACTATATCACCTTGGCATTTTCCTTGACTGAACTGTGCTCTTGCTTCTCTTTTTTAGTATGTCTGCAAATCTCTCTGTCACTGCCTTTGCTGTGTCTCCCAAGTCATTACTCCAGTACTTAATAAGAGGTACAGTAAAGTCATCTTGAGGATCTTCAAAAAAAAAAGAACATATTCAGAATTAAAATGTTGCCGGGGTGTCAAGAACTGCGGTATAAACAGGAGTAATTCTATGTCAGTAACGAATTCAGGTCTGTGGAAAAAGAGGCTCTGCCTCTAGTCCATCACTGCCTATGGATTATGTATCCCAGCAATTTTCTACACACAACAAACACAGTCCCGTGTAATGGACCCAGCCACAGAATTCATATTAAAGATTTTTTCCAGTCCTTTAATTGAATTTGAAAATGTCACAGTAATTCAGGCTCTACTTCACTTACACCTGCACAAATCTGTTTATGGGGGCTAGATGTAATTTGGGCCATTATAAACTGGCTTAAATGACCTGAAAAGGGGATTTGTTTTCCCTTGGAATTCCCTGAAAGCTTTGCAGAAGTTAATAAAGCAAGTTCTCTGGGTTATTTTTGCAGCAGGCAGAATCTTCTCTTCATGGTACCTGTTTAGTTTTTAATTCACTCCAGTATGAGGGGAGTGTGATGTCATGGCCATTAATAAATGACAAAAATAAGACTTTTTAATGTGATTTTGGGGCATTTTTCTTGCTGATTTCATACTGCACCCATGCATGAAAATACAGATGAAGTACTTAGAGGAAAGGGGCTGATTGAAAGGGAGATGACAAAAGTTTGACTACATATTTAGGACAGGAGGATGGAGTGAGGGGTTTATGGCCTTTTTTGAGAAGGATGTCTTGAAAGGACAAGCGAAGTGGACAAAGCAGCACTTCATGGTTGAGGTGGGGGTTCTTTAGAGACTCACTTTGGTGAGAAAAAATGAGTTTAATGCTTTATTAACCGTAGTATATAAACCTCACCTCTGTCTTTTATCACCTTATTCTGATACATTTAAGCAGAATAAACATACATGTGTATATGTGGTTCTCATGACTGCAGCACACAGAGATGAGTTTTGTTTAACTCCCGGTTTTCCTTTTGATCTGGTTTCCTCTCCTTTCCAGTGCTCCTAAAACCAACTCCTGGAATTGGTATCTTCATCAAATATTTACTTTTTCCCGAAAAAAGAACAAGTTTGAAACAAGTGTGAAATGTTGTCTGCCACTTCCACCACTGAGCTGTGGACTCTGTAGGCACATCCAGGACAGGAGATCTGAGAGCTTCCCATCATTTTCCTGAGGCTTCACCCAAAATCAATTCAAATATGTGTGGTAGATTTTTTCCCTGGAAAACATTTATGCAAAAACCTTGTGTCAATGTGACCTGTGTAGAAGATCAAGGCCAAACACATTGGGAGGTTGTTAAATGTTTTTCTAAAGGTAAAGTAAGAAAAGAAGAAAAGGGTATTTTTGTCCAGCCCACAAAGTTCCCTCTCCTGAGTCCCTACAGAATAAACCTGATGCAACAGTGAGCAATTCTGGTCACAGAATCCCAGGCTGGGTCAGGTTGGAAGGGCCCACAGTGGCTCATCTGGTGCCACCTCCCTGCTCCAGCAGGGCCAGCCCAGAGCACATGGCACAGGACTGTGTCCAGAGGGGTCTGGAATATCCCCAGGGAGGAGACTCCAGCCCCTCCCTGGGCAGCCTGGGCAGTGCTGGGTCACTGCCCAGCCAAGAAGTTCTTCCTCCTGCAGGGGGAACTTCCTGGGCATCAGTTGCTGCCTGTTGCTCTTGTGCCATTGCTGGGCCCCGCCCGAGCAGAGCCTGCTCCATCCTCTGCCCCCTCCCTGCAGCCTCTGGCACACCCTGGGCAGGGCCCCTCTCAGGGTCTGCTCTGGAGGCTCAACAGCCCCAGCTCCCTCAGCCTTTGCTGCTCCCAGAGATGCTCCATCCCTTGGGCATCTCCGCAGCCTGCGCTGGCCCCGCTGCAGGAGCTCCCTGTCCCTGCTGTGCTGAGGAGCCAGAGCTGGCCCAGCCCTGCAGATGTGCCTCCTCCTGCTGCGCCCAGGATCCTGTTGCCCCCCTTGGCCCCAGGACACATGGCTGGGCAGCGACACCTCGTCAGGGACCCCCAGGGCCTTCACTGCAGATGCTTCAGGGGCTTTTTCTTTTCCAGGGGCAGAAAACCCAGACAAGACAGAGCTTTGGTGCTAAGCCCACACTGTAAATATAATTGCAGACACCTCTGGACACTTTTAAGCTGAATCTAATACTGATTCAGGCTTAAAAATCCCTTGGATAAGACCATGCTGGGAAGGAGGGTTCTGGACGCAGGAGCACATGGTCCTTGCAGCTGCAGGAGCCATGTGGATCCACCCGCTCAGACTCTACACAGGCGGAGGAACTGTGCCCTGGATTTCCCTCAGTGAGGAGCAGTTGGCACCAGATTTCCAGTCACAAGGAGGGGACAGCTTTCCAGCGGGAATGAACTGGCCATGCTAAAGCAACTGCAGTTATCGGACACCAGGAAAAGGGAAAGAATTCACAGGAAAATAGAGGTTTGATGCAGCACAGGGGAGAGGGCGGGAAAGACTGAGCATGAAACAAAAGGAAGAAGAAAGCTTGTATCAGAATATTGGCACTAAAACAAATAGGGAAATGGAAAATAAAATCAATAAAATTTCACCCCAGACAGTCTCATTAAAATCTGCCATTGATGGTGACAGACACTTTCTGTTGAGAGCCATGCACCCTTCTGCTGGTAAAAACATCTTCATATGGAGAATTTTGACTTTTTCTAGAGAAACAAGGACATTAAATTGTTTTTTTTTTAAAGTCTAAAACTGGCTGAACATTGATTGATGCGTGTTTATGAACGCTAAAAAGCCAGCACACTGTAAATGAATTCTGATTGGTGGTGAATGAACTATTTCATGATTATTAATGAAGTCTGAAGTTGCTATTGCTGTCTAATTATACTAAATGTATTTCTCAGGGTTCAGAAACCTACTTAAATCAATAAAAAGAACTGAGTCTGAGAAATGAAGTGAAAGTAGTTAATACTCTGCTCGATTGGACCTTACTGATGGCTATTAGAGTCTTTTTTCTGGTTTAATTTTCTTAGTTGCTTGAGGAGTCCTTTTGTTACAAGGCACTTTTGAATAGCTGCTGTTTTTTGGTAACCTACCTAAAAGTTATTTTTGCATTGTGGATGCAGCAGCCAAGAACTCTCCCCACATAATTGCTGTGGGGTTATGGAATTTTCCCTACAGTGAGGTTTAATTATTCTGTGCTAATTAAGCAACCGATGCCTACTGTGAAAAATGTTCCCTTTGGAACAATGCGAGCAAAGGTGCATCCATAAATTTCATAACATATGCATAAAAGCATCCCTTTTTTATCTCTTGTACTAATTTCATGTCCTCATGTTCAGTTGGTGGAACGAATAAATATAACTGCTATTGCCATATATAACATGTTCATGGCACACAGTATTCATCTTTTCCCATTCAAAACAAGGTATTTTGGGTCTTGTTGGATCCTCTCTTTAGTGGAAAGACTGTCACTTATTATAAAGTTGGATTAAAAAAATGAGGTGCTTAATTATACTTGTGCCTTGCTGATGGACAGAAAAATATCATGGAATGGTTTGGGTTGGAAGGGACCTTAAAGCTCATCCAGTGCCACCCCCTGCCATGGGCAGGGACACCTTCCACTAGCCCAGGTTGCTCCAAGCCCCGTCCAACCTGGCCTTGGATACTTTTCAATCTCACTTTTCAACTAAGGGCTTCTCTCAATGTCAAGTTTCGAACTGCAAAGTGCAAGAGGCAGAGAGAAAGGGTGGGAGGAGTTGAAACTCAAGAGTTCTTTTCTTTTCTTCTGGAAAGTGCATCCAGAAGTGGCAAGATGACAACTGGTGATGTAGAATCACTCTCAGACCATCTTAAAGGCAGGAGGAAATTTGAAGGGAACATTAATGTATAAAAATGCCTGACAAAGTAATTTCTGATCAAATTAAGTAAACCTAGATTTGCTTCTTTTATTCTGTCTGAAAGAAATAGATTTTTAGATAGCTGTGCTACAGGTGAAAGATATTTTCTGAGAAAGCTGAATTGAATTAAAACCCAGGCTTTTTTTTTCTGAAAAAGTGTCAGTATAAAAATAAATCAGCAGTAGTTTTTTCAAATGTAGGTTTGGAAAGGGAGTTTTCTGCCTCGTGGCTGAAACATTGCACTGGTTCTGTGATGGACGCAAAGCTGAGTGGACGGATAACTGGATAATTACATCACTAATAAGTGGGAAAACTGGTGTAGTACATCACTCTGCTCCAGGCTCGAGCTCCATGAGGTTGGATCTGTGTCAGCTCCCACTTCACTGGTGTTTTCAGGATCAAAACATCCTAAATACAACTTTGGAAGAGGAAAGCTCTGTGTGACAGAGGTGGACTGGCCTGGAAAAATCTGAGAAGTGCCAAGGGATTTAATTTCTCTTCTTATGAAGAACTCGAAGGTTGAGCTAAGGCTTTTTTTGGGGTAAATCTGGTGTAGATATTCTCCCAAGAGTGTTTTCACACTCAGGTGGGTGCACTGGGGTGGAGTATAAACCTGTTTACACAAGTCATGTGAAGTCAGGAGTTAAAGGCTGTGCCTGGAGGAATTTGTGGTATTCCTATCTTGCTAAGGGGACCCCTCCTGAGTCCTTAGAGTTGGGAAACAGAAGTGCCCACGGGTGCCAAGCCCTGCCCTGGGCTGGACCTGCCTGGGGGCACATCCTGGAGGCAGCAAGAGAAGGAGCAGCACCATCCTGGACCAGAAACCTCCTGAGATGCATTCCAGCCTCAGTTATGCCCTGACCCTTAAGAAAAATGAGCTGACTACCGAGACAGGAGCTGATTTTAATTGACTTCAATTTCTTGAAAGAAATCCAGGAAAAAAAGAATCCAACCAGTTGCCAATTTATTTTGGACTAAAAACCAAAATTTTAAATCAGGTATTAACAGACACCTATGTGTGTCACCGAGGTGTTTGGAGATGAGTAGATATGTAGATATCCCAGCTCCGATCCCCCTGTGGGTCCAGCAGTCGTCAGCACATCACTGCGGAGATCCAACCTGAGCTGGCAGGGACAGTGTCCTGAAGTCACAGGCTCCACTCTGCTGCCAGATACATGTGAAAATACTCCTGTCAGAAGCAGGGAAATGGGCTTTCTACTTCCAGTTCTCTGCATGACCAAAGTGAAGTTATAGGGGAAAAAAGTCTGCGTGAATTATCTTTAGCTCAGCCTGGTTTTCCCCTCCAAATCACAGATATGTCATTTCTAGAGGTTTCTAATTCAATTTTCTTTAGCTCCACTTGACTGGAAACTCCTGGTCTGTGGAAAGGAACAGGACAAATATTGTCTTTTGGCAGCTCAGCCTCATCCCTCCTTGTCTTGACAAAGTGCTTAAAGAAACTACAGGTTTCAAACAGGCTCATTTATCTTGGATATGACTTCAACATATTCTGGGCAAGTTCATCACAATGATTTCCAGATTTGCCACTTTTTTGATGTTTCTTTCTCTTCTCTGTCTCAGCTGCGCTCACATTGCAGGAGATTTTGTATTCCTTCCTTTTATCCACGTGTGCTGACTTTTAAACTGGATTTATCCTTGCTATGGCACAAACCACTCAAGAAATGGAATAGAAAAACTTTATGTACTATCCATTATTTGCTTTTCCTCCGTTAAAGAACCTGCCCAGCAAAAACTGTGGGACCAGTGCACATTGCGAGAGATCATCACAGAGGTCTCCTGTTTGTTCTGCCTTGAGTCCCCAGGAGCCTTTTTGTTCCCTAAATTTAGAAAGAAACCCCTAGAAAAGATTTTTCTTTCTGCAGAGGGTGCCAACACTTTGAATAGGGTTTCATTTTTTAAGGGAGATAAAAGGAAATGCTACATTTTCCTGCAAAAATAAGAAACCCACAGCTTGCATTTATCAAACTTTCTGCTTGGTAGTCTGCAAATATAATATTTTAAGTTAAATTCTGTGCTGTTGCTGCTGTTTCTGGGGGGTTACCTGGTGGTGGAGCTGCTGGGATAACTGATCCTGTGGTGTAATTCCCTTGATTTATGAGGATGGGACAATCCCCTTTATTCAGGAGGACAGTTCTGCTGTTGAACACAGGGCAGAATAAACCTGCAGGAGAAGGTATTTTTTGCTCACCAAACTGCCTCTTGCACTGCTGTGTCAATAGAATATTAGAATATAGAATCACTCGATCATTTAGGATGGAAAAGCCCCCTGAGATCATCCAGTCCAACCGTTCCCCCAGCACTGCCAAGGCCACCACTGAACCATGTCCCCACAGGTGCCACATCCACAGGGCTTTGAAACGCCTCAGGGATGGGGACTCCAGGGTTTATCCTCCCTTTCAGTGAAGAAATTTTTCCTTTCCTTTACCTGGCAACATGATAAAATAAAGACTATTCAAATGCATTATCCGACACCTTAATTGTTTAACAATATGTCTCTTAATAAAGACAAATGTACCTCCTGAAATCTCCCCAAGTGCAATATTTGGCTCTGGGCAACCCGGGATAGTGGAAGGTGTCCCTGCCCATGGCAGGGGGTGAGATGAGATGAGCTTTAAGGTCCCTTCCAACCCAAACCGTTCTGGGATTCAATGATAAATTATATACACAATACATACTTGCTTTTCCTAGTTTAGGGCATGACCTAGTGAAGCAAGACGGCAAAGGCTCTGCACAGGGTCTAAATGTGTGTTTTAAAGCCAGGGAAAAATCAAGCTGTATGTCAGCTTTGAGGGGAGCAGGGAGGCAGTGCAGCATCTTCATCCTCCAGCACGTTCTGTGAGATGAGAGTGAGGGTTAACACAACATATTCCAATCGTTCCTCTAGCTTGGATGGATTTTGGACCAGCTCCCTCCTCCCTATCTCAGGCTGTCATTTCCTGCAAAGGGCGTGTTTGATCCGATGTCTGCTCCTCTCCTGCTGAACAGAGCTTGCAAATTACTAATGATTTTGGCAAAACAGCTTTAATTTGGTGCCAGTGGGAGATTGGAGGTTAATTAAATAGTCTTGTTGCTTCTGTGTTTCACCAGCTTCTGGCTGGTAAGACCAAAAATCTTGCAACTTGAGGTCCTAATAGCGCCTTGACCCGAAATTTCTCAGGCCAAACCAAAGTCTCCAAGTGCCTGAACAAGTTCTGATCCTTATTCTAAAAACTTGAGGGCCACACCAGGACAACAGTTTGCTTCAGGCAGTGTAAGCAAGGCCTTGATGCTTATTACTTTTGCTAACCTTGAAAAAATGTCCAAAAATGTGAGAAAAGCAGCAAACCCGACTGCTGGAGAATATGTCATTTAAATCAAGATTTAAATTCACCTGTGGAGGTAGGTGAGCAAAACAGAAAGACAAGGAAATCCCTGGGCAGGAGGTAAGAACTCCAGAGTAAGGTTTTACCTGCAGGCAGTAAGCGCTTTCATTGTGCAGCACAGACTCCTGGGGGATTAAAAACTGATCTATTTGTTGTGATCAGAGGACCTGCCATCAAATCCAGTGCTGCCCACATACTAACAGCGGTTCTCTGCGGCAGTTTGGCTCTCAGTTATGGTAGGAGGCTAAGAACCACAGATTTGGGGTGCAGGATTTATGGGAAGAAGTGTCACTGTCAGTGGATGCGCTCAGCTCTCTGCTTGGGAAGGATCATAAAACCATGGCTTGGGTTGGAAAAGATCTTAAATCTCATCTCAGTCCACCTCCCCACCATGGGCAGAGACACCTTCCACCAGACCAGGTTGCTCCAAGCCCCAAACACGTAGTGGGGGATGCTGAAGGTCAGCCAGATGTGCTGGTTCACCCATGCTCGTGCCTTCCTTGGGGGTCTGTTTTGTGGACACAGCTGAAAGTGGCAAAGGCTTTAGCGGAAATTTGGCATCAGGTAGGCTAAAAGCTCCAGTTTTCTGATTTGTGCAAAAGACCCTGAATTTCTTAGGTTTGTGCTTCTCATAAATGGCCATAATTGCAAATTAATTCCATGCCATTTGTAACAAAGACCCATTAAATGCTGGCTGGTGTCAAATCTTCTACTGGTTTGTCCATGAAAGTCCATGGAAGCGCAGTGAGGGAATATCTGGCCAAAGTCTTACAGTGAATTTTTGTTGGTTCTCCCCATCTTTTGCAGGGATGTTCTGGCAGATTTAGGGGTCTGGGCGAGGAGAGATGGGAAGAGCTAGGAGAGGTAGGAAGGGCCAGGAGAGATGGGAAGGACCAGGAGAGACAGGAAGGGCCAGGAGAAGTGAGAAGGGTGAGGAATGGGGGCTCTGCACAGTTGCACAGTGGGAAATCTGGAGAAAGGTCAGAGTCAGGAGGTTTTGGGAGACCAAATACTGAGATCTTTCTGGGACAACTTAGTAGTTTTGTGGATAGGATTTCAGGAAGGATTGGGTACAAGAATGGAGGAAGTTAGATGAGCAAGGGGCTCAGAGTTCACATGGCTGTCTAAAGGTTTTATATCACATTTTGAGCTCTGATGAAACAAAACAGTGAAAGAATAATTGCAGAATATAAGAAAAACACTGCTGAGATATCCAGAGGGACCTTTGCCTGTAATGGTCGCCCCAGTGTTATTTTATTCTAATTCAGCAAAATCGTATTAAAATTAACAAGAAAAACAAATAAAGCAAGAGTTTGGATGAAAATAACAATGATAAAAGCAATCCAGGTGCTGTTCTGAAAAAGGCAGATGAAGAGAGAGGATTTAAGTGGAAAAGGGAAGCAAAATAAATAGAAAAGATGAGCAAAAGGTGAGCAAAGCCTTTTACAGTGCAAGGATGATAACAATAATAATATCAACTGTATGTGTTTTATTGAGGTTTTGTAGCCTTTTTACTTATACTGAAGAACAAGAACAAGCTGAGCGCCTCACACACTGTCTGTGTTGGAGCTGCAGGTCACTGCTGCTTGTGCTGGTGGTGCCTCTGGGAGCCAAAGGAGACAATCCGGGTGACTTTCACTGGAGAAGTTCACAAAATACGCAAAAGCCCCAAGGCTGGCTGGTTTCTGGCCAATTTGTTCAAATTTGCTGCCATTTCCTACCCCGTGCATCTCCCTCATCCCAGTGCCTGTGTGTCTTCCCAGTGCCTTCCACCAGTCCTGCTCACCGCATCCCGTCCTCAGCAAGACGTGGAGGGGCTGCAGCATGTGTAGGGAAAGGAAAGGAGCTGGGGAAGGAGCAGCAGGAGCAGCTGAGGGAGCTGGGGGGGCTCAGCCTGGAGAAAAGGAGGCTCAGGGGGGGACCTTCTGGCTCTCACAACTCCCTGACAGGAGGGGGGAGCTGGAGGGGGTCGGGCTCTGCTCCCAGGGAACAAGGGACAGGAGGAGAGGGAACGGCCTCCAGCTGTGCCAGAGGAGGCTCAGGTTGGAACCTGGGAAATCTCTCTGCACAGAAAGAGTTGCCCAGCACTGGCCCAGCCGCCCAGGGCAGTGGTGGTGTCACCATCCCTGAAGGTGTTCAAAAAATCTGTGTGTGGGATGTGGGACATGGGGACATGGCATAGTGGTGACCGTGGCAGCGCTGGGTTAATGTTTGGACTTGGTCTTGGAGGGCTTTACCCACCTGAAAAATTCCATGATTTTCAAACTTGTTTCTAAATGTGCCATTTAAGGTCAGATCTAGGAAAAAACCCTCAGTGAGTGTGGGACTTTGGCACAGCACTGTCTGAACATGCCACACGCTTTTTCCAGAAGCCATTTGCCTTGAGCTACCTCAGAGTTGGCTGTAAGTCCCAATTATTTATGGCCTTTCTCTGGCTTTATAATGTTGCGACTTCATATTCTCATGCTTTGGCATCTGCTTTTGCAAACAGTTAAAAGTCAAGATTGACTCATTGGATCTGAAGGGCAGAACAATCTAGCACTGATTTTTTCTGGGGCTCTGTTGGCTTTTTTTTTTTCCTTGGTGTAGATGACTACAGGCCATGCATGGCAAAGAAGAATTCCACCCAACCTGTGTCATGGGTGTGTCAGACCAATATTATCAACCGCTATGAACTTTTGTGCAGGTCCATTAATGAAGTGCCTGTGTTTGCTCTGATTACAGACGGTGTTGTTTGGTGTGTCACAGATCATTCTCTGCATAACTGAAATGATTGATGCAGACGCGCCATCAATAAAATGTTCTTCTTCAAAATGGTACACTTGATTTTCCTCCTGAAATTTTGGTCAGTCTTAATGGGAGTAAATTTCCAGGCGAGCCGGTCTCTGAGGACATCCAGGAAGGACACTGGAAAGGTCTATCCTTTGCCTGCAGTCACTGACTGGCAACAGTTCCCAAGAAAAGGAGCTGGGAATTGCAATGGGTTGTGCAAGATATATGTGGGTGTTGAAACAGAGGAACTGGTCATAAGTGGAATAAAATTGGCTGCATTTAGTGGCAGCCCAGCACCAAACTTCAGGAGACCTAATCAGAGGGAGTCCAGAGAAAAACAGAAAGCTTTAGAAATGATGACCTACAAGAAAATATTGAAGTAATTGTGTTGGTTGGCTTTTGAGGAGAAAAGAAACAAGGGAAACATGACAGTCCAATCTTCCAAACTTCTGTTGCTGATGAGAAGTTTCTTCTCCATACCAGGGCAAAAAGTTAGTTGGCAAGGGAAATTCAGTGTAATAATAAGGCTAAATTAGGCTTATCCTAAGATTTCCAATGGTTTGAAATAGGTGTTAGGATGGACTGACTGAAGAGGTGATATAATCTCTGTCACTGGAGGTTTTAATCCTTATTATGGGATATTTTTAAGACCGAGGGATGCATATACAAGAGGAATTCAGCAGAGGTGCAGGGTTTGTAACCCTTCTTCAGTGTTTCCATGTGTCTCATCCCGCAACTAATACATACAGATACAAAATCAGAAGTATTTTCACTTTTTTCTCCTCAATTTTGACATATAGCTCTTCTTTTTGCTTAAGTTTGCTCAGAGATTGTTTCATTTCAATAACATGGTTTTTCCAGACAGTCTTTTCTGGGAATAAGGGGTGTTCTGCCCAGATATTTGTGATTCACAGAGTCACAGGATCCTGGAATGTTTTGGGTTGGAAGGGACCTTAAAAATCATCTCTTTCCAACCCCCTGCCATGGGCAGGGACACCTTCCACTAGTGGAATTTAGTCACTAAACTAATAAAGAAGGGAGAAACTGTCTTTCAGATTTTTGGAGGAGAGCTCTGGCCTTGTCTGTGTTGACCCTACATTGTAGGTGTTACCATGATAAAATAATTACAGGTAGAAATTTGTGAATAATCAGTGCCTAAATTTCCATGTTTCTTTGTAAAGAAGAGTTGTGCCTAAAAAATAAAGTGAATTTCACCTGACAGTTAAAAATATTCTCTGATGGCAGCAAACAACAAGTTAATGTCTTCTGCTTACTTACAGGTTACTGAACCTTTTGGAATATCTTTTCAATATCTTTTTTTTTTTTTTTACTGGTTTAAGTTTACTTCCTCTGAGCAGAAAAAAATAAAATATTCAGTTGTAATAACAAATTCTCTGATGACATGAAAACATTATTAAACAACTTCAATAACCTCCAGAAACATAAACGTAATATAGGAGAAACATTCCTTTACAAAAGTCGATAGGAGGCAGAGTTTTGATACAATTTGTCAAATCCGTCTTGTTTCTAAAGCCTGATGGAAGTTAATATTGATTGCCATTTTAAAGCACAGCTTGTCAGCTTAGTTCCACTCAGCTGCCAGCATTGTCATTCCCAAGGTTTATTTTTCCTGTGCTCTCAGATCTCTGAGGCTACTGGAGCATGTTAGGGCTGGTAATAACACAACTGACTGATAAACAAAAGCTGTTGAGTATCGGCACAGCAGAATGAAGTGGAACAGTAAAATCTCTACCTGTGTCCGGGCTGTGAATGTACTAAAAGCACTAATCAATGTTTCTTTAAAGAAAAAAATACAGTAACAACGGAACAACAGCAATCTGGTATCAATTCTTTCTCTAATATGACAATACTGAATAATATTTGTCCTGTATTTTATTTCGGTTTTTGATACCCGCCCAGTAGAATTATAAATTCCAGAATTAAAAAAAAAAAGATTATTATTACCTATCACTGTTCTTTCCAAGTATGAAAATTTACCTTAATATCTTTAATTAAAAGGATTTCTCTTTTGTCACTTCTGTGTTTTCCTGAGAGTGCTTCTCCCTGGCAGTGTCCTCAATATGCACTTCTAGGAGTAGGGAAGCTATGCCAAGCATTTTTTGGTTGGTGTCTCCATTCCAGTGTCCCTGATCCCTGCGCAGCTGGAGCCTTCGTGACTTGAACCCTGGGCTGTCCATGCAGAGGGACATCAGAGATGCTTCCAGAGCAGCACTTCCCAAACTCTGAGCTCACTGTGAGGGAGGAGGGTGACCAGAGCCCAGGGGAGAATTTGGTCTAAAATACCAGAAGCACAACAGGTGCCAGAATTTGAGGTACCACGACCCATAAATAAATGGGAAGGGAGGATTCTGAACACACGGCCCCGCGGGTGTGCAGGAACAGGAACTCCTTCTCCTCTGGAAGCCCCAAGCCTTTCCTTCCCGGGCGAAATAAAAGACTCACAGATAAAACCATCTCTGCCTCATGCTGTCAGCTGTCTTGATACGCTCAACACACTCCTACAAAATGCTCAGAGTGCTGTTCTTCCCTTGAATTACTGTTTTTCACGGGGAGCTCGTTGAGCTGGAAAATGCCTTGGCTGGCAGGACCTCGGGAGGTCATACAGCGCATCATTGTCTGGCCGAGTTCCAGCCTCAGCCTCCTCCCTCCCCAGATCTGCTCTGGGGGTTCTTTTCTATCCAGCAGGATGATTTTCCTCCCATACTTGTAGGATACAGAATGTTCTCCTTGCCTGTGAAGGCTTTATTAGCATCTTCACTTTGCGCTGCCTGCTGATTAATGGGGCAAACAACCCCAAATCCATATGGGTGCGAACTTCCTGTTACTTCGCTGCCCTCGGAGAGATATCACGATGAAGGGAAAATCTCACCACACGATGTGTGTGTGCATAAAGCGATTTATTTAAAAGGCACAGTGTATTAACAGCGCTCCCACCCATGTGCTCCTTCTCAGACAGAGACAAATTGCCACCTCAGCAGGTGGGCCTGCGAATGCCATTTGCACTTGCTTTGCCAAGTGACATGAAACTCAACTCTGTCCCCTCATCCTCCCTGAGCTGTCTTGTTAAAGCACATTTGGGCTGCAGGAGCTTATCTGCAGCACTCAGCCCAGGCACTGGCATGATCGAGTGGCTGGGAAAGTATGGAGGAGTTTTCCTGCTGAAGGGAACTTTTCAACACCTCCCCATCATTTGCTCTGGGTGCTTAATCCCATTTAAATAACAACATCTCAAACATGCTCAGTCATCATCTTGCAGGTGGCCCTGCTGAGATTTTCAACTTTAAGTTTTTCTGCATCTCATTGCAGGGATTTTTTTTTTTGCCCCCAAATATCGACTCTTTGGTTTCAAGGTTACTGATGATGTGCTCAGGCACAGGAGTTGCTCATCCCACCTCAGGAAAAGAGGCACATTAAGAAGATGAACGCATTTACCAGGCAAATCAGCTGGCTGATTATATACTTCTGGATTTACCTGCAAGACATTAAGTTTGAATAAATCCTTTTTTCCCCCCTGTAATTCCATATGCAAACAGCTGTGAGTCCTCATCTTTCAGTCCCTCAAAGAAGTAGGTCTAATTTATGGTGTTTACGTGGCAGTGACTGTGTGTCGGTACCAAACCGGCCTCAATCTTCATCTCCCCAGAGAAAACAAAATCTTATTTATTAACGATGAGAAACCTACAGGATCCTTTGCAAGCGTTGTCTGACAGTGCACTTCCAGGTACAGATAAGCCAATTACTGCAGGAATGGAAAAGGATGAACTTCAGGCAGCTCCACTCCATCCTTCGGCTGCTGGGGGCACCCGAGGCTGTAGAATAAAGGGAAGGCAAAGCTGGATTTCTAGATCAGATAAAGTGACCTGCACTGGCTGCTTTGCCAGTGACAATTGGGGTTTTTACACCATGTCACAACATCTTTCAGGACACCCGTTTCATGATTTAATCATTCAAGTCGCTTGGACTTCTGCGGGTGAACTAAAAGTAGATGCTGAGTTTGAGCCATTAATCTGGTTCTGTATTTCCCAGGGAACAACAGACCAAAAGTGCTGTGAAAAATGATGGGTTTTTTTGTGTTTTTTTTTAAGAAAAACAGAACGACTGAAACAGTGGAAAAACCCCCAGATCAAATGAAAAAAAAAGACCAAACAAAACAAACACCCGAAACCCCCAATGAATAAAAAACCCCAAAACAAACCCTTAAACAAAAACAATTAATTAACCCCCCCAAACAAAAACAATGAAACAAACACCCCCAAAACAACCCCCAAACAGAAGCAATGAAACAAAAACCCCAAAACAAACACCCAAACAGAAACAAACAATGACACAGAGACCCTCCCAACAAACACCCAAACAAAAACACCGAATTGAAAAAACCCAAAACAAACACCTAACAGAAAACAATTAATTAAAAACACAAAACAAACACACAAAAGAAAACAAACAATGAAACATACCCCGAAACACCCAAACAAAAACAATGAATGAAAAAGCCCCCAAACAAACATCCAAACAACAAGAAAGAAAGAAACAAAAAAAAAAAACCCATAAAAACTCATTTCTTCTGCGTACAGAGAATTTAAAAATATTCAAACCCGTGAGAAATTGTGAGGGAGGAAAAGCAGTCAAATCAAAGATGTTTCTAAGGCACTCTTAGGTGGAAAGCTGTCTCTGGCAGTGTTTAAAGTGCTTGTTAATCTTCTGTCCGATATTTCCCAATCATGAAAAGGAGGAACAAAGCACAGAACACTTTCTTTTGTTAAAGTAGGTTAAATACTATTAGATGTATTTAATTGAATGATTCTTTGCTGAGCTCTCGGACATTTCGGATGTTGATTTTGGTGGGTTTTTTTAATAGCTGTGGCTTTTTTTGCAGTGTTCACCACGATGTATTCATCAGTCTCTGGCTTCTGAACTGTTTGTCATTCAGAACAGGCCACACTCTCTTGGGTGACTCGAGCACTCCCTGATCCCCCAACTGAAATGATTATGGCCAAAGATAATTAAAATAACAAATGGCAAACGGTGAATAGCAAATAAGGAGTATCGACCCTGTCTGAGCAGGTACAGCCTGTTTGCAAGTGGATACAGAGATTTGGATAAATGACCAAGGAGTTGTGCAAACAGGCTGTTTGCAGGAGCACTTCCAGCTTGGAAACAAGAAGGGGCAGGAAAATGGCTCAATTAGGTCTTGTGAATTTGAGTAATGCAAACATTTTGCCTGGGACAGCTCAGCTTGGCTTTTGTTCCTCCAGGTCTTTGGAAATCAGTTGGAGCTCTGCCAATTCCACCAGGAACACAACCAATTTTCATAATAATATTCAGTCAATATCAGTCTTAATATTCCAGGATTATGTTTGTCATCTGGTTCAATTAGATCCTTTTAATGTCCACATTAATAAATGTCGTTTAGTTGGGCAAAATTATATTCACATGGGGAAATGTGTTCAGTGCTGCCATTTAGATATGATGTGACTGCAGTGTTTTCGTTAGAATAAATATATTTTTGTGATCACAGAATCATAGAATAGACTCAGAACATCCTGAGCTGGAGGCGACTCACAAGAAGCAAGTCCAAAGGAGGCACCAAGAGGATCGGAAGTGGAAGGAGAAGAAGGATGGAGCAGCTCTGCTTGGAGGAAAGTGGAGAGAGTTGGGATTGTTCATCCTGGAGAAGAGAAGTTTTGGGGTGACCTGATTGTGGCCTTGCAGGGCCTGAAGGGGCTACAGGAAAGATGGAGAGAGACTATTGACAAGGGATGGAGGGACAGGACAGTGGGATGGCTTCCCACTGCCAGAGAGTAAGGTTAGATGGGATGTTGGGGAGGAATTCTTCCCTGCGAGGCCCTGGCACAGGCTGAAAATCTTTTCCATGGAAAGGACTGCCCAGCCCTGGCACAGGCTGTCCAGAGCACTGTGCGGTCACCTTGCCCAAAAGGGTCCAAAAACCTGGTGGATAGGGCACTTGAGGACATGGTTTAATGTTGACCATGGTGGTGGTGCTGGATTGACGGTTGATGATATTAAAGGTCCTTTCCTACCTTGACAATTTGGTGGTTCCATGATCAAACAGTGTCAGGTTCTGACAAAGGGAGAACTCCAGAAGTCTGGAGTCATTTCTTTCCCGCTCGCTCACTTCTTTTGCACAGCCTGTGGTGTTAAAACTAAGATGTGCTGGGGAAGTTTTCCATATTAAACATAATTCCATTAATGTGGAATTAAACATAATTCCATAGTAAACATTAAAATAATGTTCCACAAACATAATTTTCCCAGCATGATGGGAAAATGTAATATAAATATCACAAAAAGGTTGTTAATCAGGACTAAAGTGCATCCCCAAGTTGGTTAAATATCTGCTGCCTGTCTGACCCCAGAATTTTGGGCAGGTTTGCCTCTTCTTGTAGACTTCAGAACTTTTTAAAAGTGTGGCAAAGAACTGAAGGTAATTTAAATCAATAATCTGGTTCTTGTCTGACAGCTTTGGTATTTTATACATATTCATACACTCCTTCAAAGCTGATTTCTCTTTATTCTTCAGAGGGTGAGAACTTCATTGCTAATCAGAACACTATTCCTCCTTACAGCTTCCAGCAAATGAATCTCACCCAGTTGCTTAAATTGAAATTTTGAGCTGCCAGTCAAGACAGGTCAAATGGGAAATGAAAAAAAAAAATTAGGATCCCTGAGTACAAAGAGCAAATATCGTCTAAATGCACATACACCCCCGGCTCCACGGATTCTCCAGGAGATTTGTCTCCATCCAGATGGCAGCTATTCTCATGGCCTTCCTACCTTAAGAAGTTATTTCAATTCAAAGGAAATAAAAGCTTTTAAAATGCCATCCACTCCCAGTAATTGACTGTGCCAGCAGGTTAAAATAGCTCTAAAATGAATATTCCACTTCAGATTGAGGGTGTTGATGAGCAGGGTGACCCAGCAGTGTCTGCGGCAGCTCTTGTCACAGTTTTTCTGGGAAAAAAAACCCCTACAACCAAGAAAACAACCAAAACCTCTAGTATTGAGAGAAACCTCTACTTGGTACTTTATTGTGTTTCACTGTGCTTTATTGTGCCTTTATTCCCACAACAACAGGAATTCCAGGCCCTAAACTCTGAGGCCACCGCGTGAGAGATGCTTCAGGAACAGCAAAAGTGATGAGTTCTTGTCTCCGCGAATTTTGAGTTGATGACTCCACCAAATGCTTGAGAAGAAATAGAAACACAAAGGTCTAGTGGCTGATACGAGAACCTGGAGTGGGTTATTGGAAAAATGAGGATTAGAAGGCTCTCCAGCCCCTCCCAGCACCACTTCAAATCAGTCAAGGCTGGGTTGCAATCTCCAGGTCCCGGGAACGCGAGGCATTAAAGACAATTCCAGCAGTTTAACATCCAGCTGCAGGATAACCTCTGATATTTTGAACTGTGCCATTTTTCTCATGAAAACATCTTTCTCAGCTTGAAGAATTATGTAACACTTGCCCTCAAAGCATTGGTAAATGCTGCAGGTAACACCTTGGATAACTCAGCACTCCGTTTGCACCACTCCTGAATGTCCCTCTTGGAGTAATTTAGGGAAGGGAGGTCACCCCACCTACACAAGGACATTTATCTAACACAGAGGTAGATAATTTCATATCACACCTCATTTTTTGTCCTTACACTGGACAAGGGACATGGGAAAATTACAACCTCTTTACAGTTAATAAGTAGGTGGCTCTGAATAGAAAAATGTTTCACTAAATTCTGAAAGCTCCTCTGTGTCACAGGTTTTTACCTCTAAATATTTGAATTATCTGCCTGAAATCATTGATTTCCACTGAAAGACACCTCCACATGCCAGCAGAGACAGAATCATTCCTATTACTGGAGAAGAAAGGATGCAAATGGCTCCTTTAAATATATTCTACTTTTTCCCCTAAATTTTCTGGGCCATCAATAACCCAGTTTCTTTTCCTGTGTATTGCTCCAACAAAAGCTTCTGGAGACAGATGTGCTGAACTGAGTTAGTCCCTGACTCTGCTTTTCCTGCTTTCATGCTGGAATTGTGAAAAAGCAGGAAAGGATTTTGGCGATTGAAGTCACAGGCGGATTTGCTCTCGGTGCCATTGTAATTTACTTGTTCAGATAAATGTCTTTTACACTTGGGTAATTTCTTTACACTGTGCCTGTTATTGAGCAAAGTTGAAAGTCTGAAAAGATGCTTCGACTCAGCTCTTTCTACTTGGAATCACTTAAAAAAAATATTATGGGATTATTGTTTTGCTTCGCTTTTTACTTGTGGCTGGAAAAAAAAGAAAGAAGCTGCATGTAACAAAAAAGAAAGGAAAACATCCAAAACACATCCTTAGGCTAAGCAAGGAAGATTTATTGGGAATGGAATTTGAGCAGGGCATGAAGTGGGTTGTGTTGTGCTCTCTGTTGGAATTTCCAGGGAATGAGGATGAGATAACCCCAAGAACAGAACCCCAGGGCTCGGGGGTGTTACATTTACGGTTTATTAAGTAGGATTGTGGTTTCTCGGATGAGGTTTCTGCCGTATGACTTTTATTCTCTGACGCTCCCAGCCCCCATTTGGGCCCAGGGGCCCCGGAGAGCAGGACACGCCACTGCTCCACACGCCCATCCCCGGGGAGCAGCCCAGACCCTGCCTGCGCTGTCCTCACTGTGGGCTTGCAATCCTACAAGATATGCCATGTCTGAGTAGAGACAATCCCACAAGGGGCTCATTGGTCCCTATTTGAGGTTTTATAACTTGTCTGCTTGGCCAAGACCTCACAAACCTGGGCCAAGCTCTTTGGTTTCCTCCCCACCTCCAGCCAGTCTGCTGCTGGTTTTGGGTCACTATCACCCTCCAGCCTCCTGCCCAATATATATTAGAAAGTCTAAAATTTCTAATTCTAATTCTAGAATTTCTAAAGCCTGCCCCAATCATTATGCACAGCCCAGAGCTTTTGGGGAGGTTTCTCCCATAAAAATTATATGCATTTTTCTCTTCCCTGCACTGCTGATAAGTTTGAGCTGAGCAAGTGGAGCCAAGGTCTCGGGTGTGTGAGTGATGCTTTCAGGGAAGGTTCACCCCATGGCAGCAATTTATTACCCTTATTAACTACTTGGAAGTGATGACTGGATTGGCAGAAGGGAAAAAAAAGGCACACAATCAAAGAGCAAGAAGGAAAAGGGCATTATGTATTAAAGCTGACTGAGAGCTGATAAAAATTTAACTTTACTTTTTTAGTTTGCTGGATGACTGCAAACAATATGCATTTTAACACAACCAATGAAAGGTCTTGCATTTAGTAATAAAAAATGTAGGTGCCAATTGCTCTGGGAAGAACTTTGTTGAGGGTCTGAGCAATGGAGGGGAATATTTAGAGGCGTGGCATATTTAGCTCATCAGTGCCCAGTCCTGATGCCCAGCCCCGGTGCTGGCACTTAAAAGTGCTACAGAAAAATGGGAATGAGTTAAAAGAAGAGCCATGACATTGTGGAAAGCCCCAGAAAAGAGGTTCTGTGATTATATGTAGCATGGAAAAATTTTTAGTGCTGTAAACCAGACTTGAAACCACTTCTCTCTCGAGGGGGCGCAGTCAGAGGAAAGGGCAATTCTAGTGAGAAATTTAGTAACAAGACCCGATGCCCCAAAGTTGTGGGCAAACAAATGTACGATGTAGATGTATATGGTTTCTGCTTTTTGGGGAGCTTTTTTAGCCTTTCTTATTTTGATTTTTTAAACATGCAGGGTAATTAACCACTGCAACATCTTACTGATATCAGCAGACTCGACATCAGAGAAAATATTTATACCAAGGGTGGGTTACTCTTTTTCCTACACACCTATGGTATTCGATGAAAGAAATTATTTCAGTGAAGTTTTGTGTCTTGTGCTCTTTATGACCTCAAAATCAACACATCTTTTTCAAAAGACTGTGAGAGGAGTCTTGCACAGGTGAAGGAAAGCAGAGGGGAAAAGAAGGTCCTCTTCTTAAAAAGAAACGACCCAACTCAGAAACAAACCACTCCTCAAAAAACAAAGAGGCAAATTAACAGCATAAAATGACCAGAATAATGATTATATGCTGATGAGAACAGGAAAGGATGCGTGGGAGATTAGGTATTGCAAAGCAAGCAAAAGGATTAAACGGCCCTGTTTTGTTATTCAGGGCTGGAAACAATATGCAGAACAGCCCACAGCTCTGAGGGGGAATGTGGGGCTGATCCTGCCAGCTCCTGAGCTGTCTGCTCTGCACAAAACCTGAGGCAAGGAGCATTTTAATACCTCTCCTGCCTGACTTTCAGTGCTGTAATCAAAGTGTGTGGCTCATTTTTAGGGGCAGACGAAGACGGAAGGCAGATGGAAACAAACCATCCCGGAGCAGGGTTTAGTGCTGGGCTTTAACTCTGGAGAAGGGAGAAGAAAAGGCCCTGCCTTCGTCTGCAGTAGCTTTGGGGCCACTTGCAAAGACGACAGTGGATATTTAGTGCATCTCAAGGGGGCAAAGCTTTGCTTCAGTGACAGATCATGCACATCCACACTCAGCTCCACCGAAGGAAAGGCCCCCTTTGGATTCAGGGAGCTTTTGAGTCCATTCCTCTCTGTCCTCAGGTGGTACCCACCTGCTGCTGCCTCTGACTTCAGTGAGAGCTGCGCACTCTAAAAATCTTAGAAAATTCCAACCCATCATTTTTATCTTTTTTTTACACTTTCTTTACTCTTTTCAAAGCCATCTTTGTGGAGCACATTGTGAGTACTGACAGCCCTGACAGAACAATAGCTTCAGTCTGAACCATTTTGGGCAACACACAAGAACTTTTTGAGGTTGTAAATATTCAGTGAGAAAGTCTTCATTATTAAAAAACCCAGACTGCTTTGTTCACCATTGAAGCCCAGTCCTCTTTTGCTCTTGAGCCCCATGCCTTTTGCTCTGCAGTAAAACAAACTTTTTCTGAGCCTTTTAACCGGGCTTTTTACATCTGGCTGTGGTACCAAGTGATGTTACCTGAACTATTTTTATCTGCAAAGCATTTTTTTTCACAACAGCACCAGCTCCCAGTTAGGATATTTATATGTATGTATGTATGTTGTATTGGTATTACAATGTGCAGTGGCACTAGAGGAGGGCAAAAGGAGTTGGAAAAGCGAGGCGGGTGGTGCCATCATGGGGAAAAGGGAGGAACACGTAACAACCCCCTTTTTTACTTGGGTTTGATACCTTGCCAAAGGTGCCCCTGCCCACGGCACAATTCGGAATGAGATGAGCTTTGAAGTCCCTTCCAACAGAAACCCTTCTGGGGTTCTGTGATAAACAGGTCAGTGACTGCAGGCATGAAATACAAGATTTTCCTTAACTCTGGCATAAAAAATCCAGACCTGTTTTCCAAACGCCGGTCAAATCCCTACTTTTACTCACTTTAGTGGTAGTATTTGGATTAGGTTGTTACTTCTTTTGCTGGGCATTTTAAGGGCTATCTATTCACTGACTAGAACATGAGAATCCTTTGATAGAGCCACGAATTTCCAGGGATTTACTGTCCACAGCTGGTAAATACAGCAAAAGCAGCTCAGCTGAAATGTGCCTTTGCTCTGGCTGGCACTGTGACCCTACACACATGAGCCCAGGTAAAAATACATTCACACCTACGGAAGAAGCGTACTCCTAATTAACCAAGGCTGCATTATCCTTCCATCTTCTCCAGCTCCAATGAGTTGTAACTGGAATTCTTCTAAGTATTCCAGGGCAGTGGTCACGGCCCCAAGGCTGCCAGAGCCCAGTGAACGTTTGGACAACGCTCTCAGGCACGTGGTAGGGCTTTTGGGGTATCTGTGCAGGGCTTGATGATCCTTGTGGGTCCTTTCCAACTCAGTGTATTCTATGGTTCTATGGAATATGGAAGGACTCAGTCTCAGAACCAAACCAGGATGTTTTAAGACAACCTAAGGCATGACCAAACTCTGCTTTCTTATCGAAACTGCTGATCTCTACTTTTGTTTCAGTCAAGGAAGTTGTTTTGTCATGGCAGCACAAACCCTTTTGGGTCTGAGAATATATTTCGGTCAAAAAGCAATCGGGGGAAAATCTACTGCTTTGCAAATCTTCCCATAAATTTGAGGGATCACTTGCCTTGCAATGAAGGGTTGTTCTGTGCATTGAAAAGGAACACAGTCCCTACAGTTGCCATCTAACTTGAATTATATTTAACCTGGAGAATAAACTCAGCGTAAGAGTTATGCTGCAACATTAAACTGGAGTCTGTGTGCCAGCATTTAATGACTGTAAGGTCATCGACAGGCTCCCACCAATTACTCTTGTGCTAACCCCAATAAGCAGATTTGAGCTAAATCATGTATACCTGCACTGCTCCCAGACTTTGTCCCAAGACTTTGAGAGATGAGCAATTTGAAACTGGTGCTTTCCTGTAAACCCTGCAGATATCAATATAAAAAAAAAATGAAACTGAGCCAAATCAGTCAAATACAGGGTGGAGAGAGACTATTTACAAGGGATGGAGGGACAGGACAAGGGGGAATAGCTTCAAAGTGCCAGAGGGGATGGGATATTGGGAAGGAATATCGCCTGTGAGGGTGGGGAGGCCCTGGCACAGGTTGCCCAGAGAAGCTGTGGCTGCCCCTGGATCCCTGGGAGTGTCCAAGGCCAGGTTGGATGGGGCTTGGAGCAACCTGGGCTAGTGGAAGGTGTCCCTGCCCATACAGAGTGTGGGACTGGATGGGCTTTAAGGTCCCTTCCAACCCAAATCATTCCATGATTCTGTGACTCAGGTATCCATGCAGTGTTTGTGAAAATGAATATGATTAGGTAAACACTGGAAAATTCAATAATTCACACAGAAAAAAAATCGATTTTCTGAGATTCTTATAATGATTTCCAAGCCAAGAGTAGTGAATGACAGGCTTGTGTAAGGAATTTTTAGTTCATAGAATCATAGAATCAGCCGGGTTGGAAAAGACCTCTGAGAACATCAAGTCCAACCCTTGATCCAACCCCACCGTGGTTCCCAGCCCATGGCACTGATGCCACATCCAGTCTCACCTTAAACACCTCCAGGGANATTTCTTCCTAATATCCAACCTCAACCTCCCTTGGTAGAGCTTAAGACCGAGCCCTCTTGTCTCACTGAGAGCTGTGGGGGAGAAGAGACCAACCCCCACCTGGCTACAACCTCCTGTCAGGGAGTTGGAGAAAGTGATGAGGTCTGCCCTGAGCCTCCTCCTCTCCAGGCTGAGCCCCCCCAGCTTCCTCAGCCTCTCCTCACAGCACTTGTGCTCCAGTCCCTTCCCCAGCCTCGTTGCTCTTCTCTGGACCTGCTCCAGCCCCTCCATGTCCTTCCTGAGCTGAGGGGCCCAGAGCTGGACACAGCACTCGAGGGGTGGCCTCACCAGCGCTGAGTCCAGGGCAAGGATCACTTCCCTGCTCCTGCTGCCACACTGTTCCTGATATTTAATTCTCTTTCTGTGTTGGAGAAGACTCCTGGAAGCCTGTTCTTGAATGTAAATGGATATAACTTTCAAAAACTTCATTAATGACTCACTGATTATCAAGAGCTGAGCTTTTTATTCATGTACAGTGAACTGAAGTTTCATTTCTTATGATTCTACCACTTTTCCCTCTTCCTTCTAGTTCCAGCAGATGGATCATTAAAAAGGATCCCTATAGCATAAACTTATTTAAAGGTATTCCTGGCTGCTTTGGCAATAGGAAGAGACTTGGAATTTAGTTTCTAAAAGTCAGTATCCCCTCATTTCAGGTAATTACAAAACTACATCATTTTTAAAAATGAGACATTAACTCCGCATTTATGATATTTAATGTTCTGGATGTGCAGATGGAATGCATGTAAATGTGAAATTTAAAAAATGGTATTTTAGAAAGCCTGTACTCTGAGACCTTTTGTACATGACTTAGGGGAATCGGCAGCAAATCCATTCAAAGCCATGAGTTATGGATGATAAAAATCCAGGGAACTTGTCTAATAAATAATGGCACTAAAAACCTCTTCCCCAGTTCATATTTCTAGTGGGAAAATGGCCAGCTTGGTGTGACTGAAATGTAAATTATGTTCTCCTGAGGGAGGAGGAAGGGACCCTCCTTGGCCAAACCCACTGGTGGAGACAGACCCCGATGGCCCCAATTGGTCACATGGAGCTCCCAAGAGGGCTTAGAAAAATGGAATTAAAAGACAACAAGCAAAGGAGGAAGCAAAACGTCCTTCCTAATTTCTGTCTATGGCCAGAGTTGGCTCAGTAGGGTTTTCCTCCTCCTGGCAAACCTTGCTCCCTCCCGCAAGAAGAACCTCCTTGTGCTGGTGTCCCACAAGGGTCATTTTGTCCTTCAAATCACTAAGGTTGGAAAACACCTCTGAGATCATCAAGTCCAACCCGTGTCTTACACCACGGCTCGAGCGAAACTTCCAGAGGTGATCTAAATTTTTACCCACCAACATCTCTGGTGGTTGTGAGTTCCCAGCTGTGGAAAATCTCTACTTCTCGGTTATTTTTTGAGCCTGTCACCTTGACAAACGGCCTCAATGTTGGCAGAAGGGGTCCATGTTAGGGATCCATAGAGCTCCAACATCACCTCCCAAGCTGATGTGACTAGAGCAGACACCCCGGTTTCCCTCAGTGTGTTGAGCCAAAAGGGATCCATCCCAGGAACCCTGTGGCAAAAGGGATCTATCCCAGGGGTGGATCCAAATGGCTCCAACACCACCTTCCAAGCCACTATGACTATAACACCTCAGTTTTACTCAGTACGTTGTGTCAGTCTCGTGAAATTGCCACTTACTTCACTTAGGTTTGCTCTGCATGGACTCACAGACTCCAGACATCGAATAAATATGTAAATATGCCCAGATTACATGTGATAACAGGATCAAACGAAGCAATCAGGAGGAAAAGTAGCACAGAAATAAAAGCCCATGGGGTCTATGCTGCATGGTTTCTCTTCTATGCATTTCAAAGTCCCTTTTGCAGCTCCTCATGTCCTGTAACAAGAGAAAAATCTGTCTGTTTTAGAAGATACTTTAAAACTCGGTTGTCAGATTGGAGCCGGCCATTGGTATTTCCTTCAGTGAGAAAAGAGATGGGCAGAAGTGACTAATATTCAGTAGCTCTTTCAATATATTCCCAGATTTTATACTGTGGCAGATGTTTGAGCTGCAGAGAAAGGTTCTTGAGTGACAAAGTCACGTAAAGAGGTGGAAACGAGATGTCAAGGGAAGTTAATGGGACTTTTTTGATACTGCAGCTCTCCTGGCTTTGGTCAACGACCAGCAAAAGTCAAAAGAATCATAGAAAAATCATACTGGGAAGAACAAACAGGTTGAACTGTTGAGAAAAAAAGTTAAAGAGAATAAACTATTGGGAAAGTGTTAAAAATCTCCATTTCCATCTCCATTGTCATGGGTGGCATTATAAGGAGAGGGGTCCCATAGGCTACCATGGGCAGTTTATCTTTTCAATCCAAACCAAGAATTAGAAGTTTATAATATTTTTCAACCTAAAAAATTCTATATATATATATATAATTTTTTAACCTAGGGCATTTTTCTTTCATTTTTTCTGCTTATAAATGGGATCAAAGCTTTCCCTCAATTTCAAAGTGTCCTTTTTTGTTTGGTTGTTGGATCTTAAAAGCCAAACCCAAACCCAGAGAATTCTGAGTTCAGTATTTCCAAAGTAACTCACTGTTTCTATCGCCCTCTTTTTCACTGTTTTGTCTTCATAGGGAAATGTAAAGAGGTTGAGAAAAGGAATTTGTATAATTAAATTAGTCACAAAAAAATGAGCAAACCAGAACATCACATATTCCAATAATAAGCTGTGCCTTTTTTCCCCCACATCATGAATATCTCTTTTGATAAAGTTTTTAAGAAGAAAAATCGTTACCAATACTTTATTTTTATAATCAGAAGTGTATTTATTTCTCATACACATAATTCCTTCTGACATCAGTCACCTTAATCTCACATTATTTGTGCTCTGACACTGCTGTAATTATCTCCTCCTCTTTAACAAAGCAGCTTTATTTTGATGCAGAACTAACAGATGACCAGAAGCAAAGGGAGTTGGTGTGGAATTTGGCATGAATTTGCATCCAAGGTGAGCAAGGAGCCATTTACAGGCCTGTTATTTTACCCAAGTGGGTTCCTGAAGGTTATTTAGACTTGGACTCACCCACTGGAACTAGACGGGCAGGGAGAGCTGCGTGCTCGGGGAGGTTGAGCTGGGTGGGAGAACATCAGCCAGGCACAAGGGTTATTTCCCACCCAAGCCTGTGACGTGGGGTTGCCACTGCAGAGGAGTTCTGAAAGGGTTGTGGCCTCTCTCCTTTGTGAACAAGCAAGAAGGGAGCTGAAAAGAAAGATGAAGGGAGACTATTTACAAGGGATGGAGGGACAGGACAAGGGGCAATGGGCACAAACTGACAGAAAGGAGGTTTAGATTAGGTATGAGGAAGGAATTGTTGGCTGTGAGGGTGGGGAGGCCCTGGCACAGGTTGCCCAGAGAAGCTGTGGCTGCGCCTGGATCCCTGGAAGCGTCCAAGGACAGGTGGATGAGGCTTGGAGCAACCTGGACTAGTGGAAGGTGTCCCTGCCGATGCAGGGGGTGGGACTGGATTTGCTTTAAGGTCCCTCCCAACCCAAATCATTCTGGGATTCTATGATTGTGTGGATTGCACTCTTCTTTTCTTGCTGGGCCACACTCAAGTGTTGTTGTGATGAGAATCCTTTTAATCATCCAACTATTTAATTTTATTACTAATAAAACCATTCTCTGACCTCATATTCTGTGGAGAGTGGTGAACAGCTGCCACCCAGAGAGTTGCAGACTCCCAGAATCACAAATGGTTTGTATTGGAAGTGACCTGAAAGCTCATCCCATTCCACCCCTTGCCATAGACAGGGACACACAGGTTTCTCAGAGCTCCATCCAACCTGGCCTGGTGATCCAGAGTTAATTTTTCCAGGCAAACACAAATCTGGAGGATGAGCTGCAGGATGATTCACATGCTGAAGAGGCCCTGTTAGCAATGCCACAGATGCTGATGCCGCTTTGGGTTCTGACAGTGATGAGTGGTTTGTAATATCTGATAAAGATTAGAGGCCTCAAAATCAAAACAAAGCTGCTGAACAGGGATCCCATGATACCAAAACACCATTTACAAGCTGTGACAGCAAGATAATTGGGCTGGGTGTGGCTTCTACTTACTGGAATAAATGATGATAAATAGTGACTCTAGCTGGACTTTGACTGGGGGAAAATGGAATACTCAGAGATATATTTTTATATTATTGCTGCTGTCAGAAGGCTGGAGAAGTGAATGTCTGCATTCTTGTGTGATCTGTGAGTAGAACAGAGCTGGCTGTGTACAAGCAAACTACAGCATTGCTTCCCTGTGGCTCCCACACTGTGCTCCTTCCTCCATCATATCCTGTGTGCCTCATCCATAAACCCATACTAGATCCATTCCTCCTTCTGCCACCTCCCACAGTCATTATTCTTGTCACCTGTGACGTTTCCATCACTCAAGAATTTTCTCTTGACCTGAAAATTGTGTTGTCATCTCAAGATGGATCGTGAAAGAAGGAAACATTGCTCAATGAATCCCTTCTTAACTGTCCTCCATGAAAGAGTGGGAAATAATGTCAGGGAACAGTGATGCCCGTCCATCACTGTCCAACTGTCTCAGAAAGCTGAGCACCATCATTTCTGCCCTTTCTTGCAGCCACAAGGTGCTCCAGGTGATGTAAACCACACCACTGGGAAGGAGGAACTTGCTGGAAGAAGAGTAAGTAAGGAAAGAAGGACAAATCTCTTTTTCCTTTGCCCTCCTGACAGCTTTTTTGAGCCGTCTCAGATCCTTTTTGCAGGTCTGCGAGGAAGATGATGCTGGGGGAAGGGATGGAGGAACACTTTTGATCAACCCCACGTATAAGGAGGTATCACTTTGTCCTCAGAGGGGCAAATGCAATTTGGGCTGCCAGGCTGGCTGAGATTCTGGGCTTTGTTATCTGAGCCAGAACCTGGGAATTAACATTTCTATTCCAACTGATTTATGTTGCTGAGCAGTGCATAAAGCTGAGAGTTTATAGGGAGAGTGTTGACATAGCTTTGAATTGGGGTTTTAGACTGAAACTGCAGGAGTTGTCTGTCGAGGATAAGCACAGCTTTTATAAAATTAAAGGAAGAATAGAGGGGAAAAAACCCCAGTGAACCTACAGGCCTATTCCCTTTAAAATTCTGCCTGAATTCACCACAAAATGGGAGAGGTACATTTGTCAGTGTAGTGTTAAACACGAGATGCTGAGTTGCCAGGAGGAACATATTTTTTATGACAGGTAAGATAAAGTATCCACTGTCTTTTAACCAAGTAAATACTGCAGGACTGCTCATTAAAAATTCAGTGATCCATCTTCATCCTACACCCCAAATTTCTCATGGTGAATGACTCAAAAGTGGTTCAAACGGCAGATCCTTGGATTAGGAACTGCGGATTTTCACTCTGCAGGTTTATTGCAGGGTGCCCCATCACCACCAAAGACAGAATGCTTACCCTGTGCAAATCAAAATGAAAACAAATGGTTCCAGTTAAAGGGATCTGGGTAGAAAAGTGGTTGCAGAGATGAGAGTGGAAAGGGAAGAAGGACCCACCATTGGTTCAGAGATTTGGAGTGTAAATGAGATGTGATGGAACAAAAGGGATGTTTTGACTTTCAGATTCAGGCATTTTAAAATGAATAAATAGTAAAAGAGCATCTGTTGAAACTGGCTGGTTCCAGGTGTTCACAAAATACCCGTCTCCTGATCCTAGAATTGGTGTAGAAATTTGAAAACGTCCTTTCTCGATGAGACTTTTCCAGAAAGCTTTGCATTTCCGTCATCTCCTTTTCCCCAATAAACCTCCCATTCAAACACAAGGCAGACACTTCACCAGGGAAACAGATGATTTCTTAAGGCCATGTGGGGACTTGAATCCAGCTGAGTAGCAGAGGGAAGAATAACACACTTCAGGAATTCAGGTCATACATTTTGCACACGCTGACTGAGCTCACCCCTCACAACACACTCCTCATGTAGCGGGACATTTGTTAAATTGAAAGGTGCCTCTTGCAGAATAAACCTCAAGAAGTCTGTTGCCATTAACTGCAACAATATTTGTTGCCTCCAATTGAAAGCCCTTTGGAATTTTCTTATTAAGGTAAGTATTTGTGTGCCAGAGGACAGAGAGCAACTGTGTGCAGAACTCAGTCTGACTCTGCTGTTGGAAAGCATCGATGGGCTTGAATAGGAAAAATGGAGAAATATCCTTGTGAAAACTTCAGTTAATTTTATAACGGCACATTTCAGCACCAAGGAAGGAAAGAGAACTTTTATAATGATAGTAATGGTGTTTATTTTGCCTCACTAGCTGTCACAGACTAAACTGACGTGCATTTGTAAAAGGCTTCTTTATAAAGGAAACTATCCACACCTAGTCGTTGGAGTTTGTTTGGTTTTTTTTCTCAATGATCCTTTCAAAATTTAGGTAAAGATATGACAGTATCTGAAAACACCTTTATGTGCCTTTGGATTAAAGGTTAAGATTAACATCTTCAGGTGGAGCATTGAGAACCGAGTTTCATCCAGCTCAGAGCTTTCTAGACAAACCTCCTACTTTCCACAAGTTGGTTTTAAACACACAGACAAACAAATAAACAAATATCGTGTGGGTTTTTTGCTTCTGCTTTTGTTTTTGTTTTTGTTTTTTTTTTTTCCCCAAAAAGATTATTATACTGATTCATTTCATGGTATCCTGAGTTTATTCCTATGAGCAGAGAGTTGCAATTTTGCTTGGGAAGAGCCGGGCAGGACTCGAGCTCTTTGCTGTGTTTTGAGTGCTTAATTAATAACACAAATGTCTGACTTAACGAACTTTCAGTCCTGAGAGGGTCCAAACATGCAGGTTGCACTTGCTGGAAACTGCGTTTTTGTCAAGCCCAGGTCTCTTGGCACAGAAAGCGATAGATGAAAAATACGTGAGTCTCTGCATTCTGGCATGAAAAATGCTCTTTCATAGCGTGGGGGGAGCAGCTGAGGTTCGTGGTCCCTGCTCTGTGCTTTGGTCCCTACTCCAGCTTTTCATTCTCTACCAAGCACAGAGACACAGAGGCAAAGGGCTTAATGTCCTGCCCCTCTTCTACAACTCCTGTAAAAAGATAGAACCCTGAGAGCTTCTACATTTTAGGCCAGGGATATGTTTGTCAGAGTCACCCACCCTGGGTTATCTGTGCCATGGAAATACAGAGCTGGAGCCGGAGCCACAGCCACCGCAGAGCTGCCAACGCCCATGAAGAGGCAGGTTGTCTAATTCTTGCCTTTTTAAGGTCTTTAAACCTTCTGAAGGTCTGCACAGCCACAGCTGTGACAGACACCCCAGGATCCCTCTGCTGACAGCTCCTCTGCTTGACAGGCAGATGGGATGACAAAACACAGTGTTATTTTGTGAGCAGCACCAGGGGCCTGTAAGAGCAAGAAATTGCTGGTTTACCTGATCTTTAAGGCCCATTAATGACACAGTAACTTGGATTTCTTAAACTGCAGCTAAAGGCTGTATTCAAAACCTGCTGTCTTCAGCGCCTTTGCAATCGAATTACAGTCCCTCAATCTGTATTTTTGGCTCTTAAATAATTCTCTTTTGTGAGTGTTTGACAAGAATCAGACGTCCTCCCATCCCATGCCAATGTCTATGGCATGCTTAATGCCTTTGTCTGGCTCTTCTTGGGTTGAGTGTTTGACAGCTCTGCATCCGTGGCTCGTTAGATATATTTTTATTCCTCTATTCATGGGCTCAGTGCAGGTATTAATATCCATCATTGTTGTTGCCTGAAATTAAAACCAAACCCTTTTCTCCCCTGGATTAGCACAAGCAGATTCTGGTGATCATTTATTTAAGCCAGACTTTTCTCTTCACCATCACCTGCCTTCCAGGGCTCACGTTCATCCAGCTCACCTCCACTTGGCTGCAAACATCCAGTACTTTGCTGCCTCACGGGACGGGAGTGTGCAATGGGAAATTATCCACACGCAAAAGTGATGCCGCAAGCACTTCCAACCTCCCCTGAGGACAGTTTGAGTGGATAAACTGTCTTCAGGGTATTTTGTCCATCTTGGTACTCCATAGTGTGAATTCCTTAGTTTTGTGGCAAATTTAAATTTCCTTATCAAAGTTTCACAGCTGCCTCTGGCTTTCATGTTGTATCTGGAGGTGGGCACCTTCCTGTGGATGTGGCCCTTCGCACTTCAAAGGCTGACTCATGAGGAATGAGTAAGTCAAAAACTTTTTCGCGGCATCTGCTCCTGCTGGCTGTTGTTTGTCTTCTGCTCCTGCTGCCTGCTGAATATCTGGTTTTATGCACCCGGAACACAGGTTTGCTTTCTGCTGGGGCAGTGTCTCCTTAGCAGCAGCAGTTAAAGCTGTTGGCAGTGCAGGCAAAATTCAGTATTTTGGAATCTTTTTGATAATTTTGGAATTTTTAAAAAAAATTTTTATTTTTTCTCTTTGCATTGAGAGAAGTAAGAAAGTTTTTGGGCATGGTGATATCGCTGTGGCCCTGTCACATCAGAGCACGGAAAAGGGTTTGGCAAGGCCACTGGTGCTTGGGAAATGCTGGGAGGGAAGGTCTGGAGTGGAAGAGGTAAACAGTGAGGGTGGGAATGTCCAAGACCTGCCGGTGCTGAAAGAAAATGGGTGATGCCCATTCCCTGACCTCACTAATCACCATCTCTCCACACTCATTTTATATTTAATTTATATTAAACACATCTATTTTTCACGGCAAATCAGTCTTTCAATGTAAAAAGTTGTTTGTTTGTTTGTTTTTTTTTAAGTTAGCAATATTTTTGTGTTGGAATTTTCATTTTTCCAACGCCGATGACGCACAGACAAAGAGGTTCAATAACTCCCCTAACCCTCTTAATTTCTTTTGCTACAATATGAAAGAAAGCTGCTGGAAACAGTTTTATATCATTTGTGTCGATAGAAAATGATAACAGAGCAAAATCTCGCTTTCTGATTTACATTCTCCTCAGAACGATATTTTCCACTAATATTCCCTTTGTCTTCCTGTCCTTTTAGCAGGGGTTGCCTCTCTCCACCCACATCCCACGAGCCAGTGCAGTGTTGTCCAAACTTGCTCATACATTGCGGGGCACATGGAGTAATTCCAGGGCCTTTAGCTGATTTGTGTAGGAATCCTGAGATCCCACAGCTTTATTTGCCTAAGTGACAACCCTCAGAGGGGTTTGCAGCTGTTCAGAAGTCATCCCTCATTTTTTTCTTCTTCTCTTTCCCTTTTTTCTTTTGAACCAAGAGACACCAACTAGTTACTTACATTCCTTTTTTTTAATCATGAAATGATTGTCAGCAACACATCTTTTAAGAACATTTTTTCTCTTTAACAAATACCAGCTTCTACTTATGTTATAATGCAATTCAGATGAGTTCTGCCAAGCATTCAATTGTTAGCATTTTGTATCCACTTCTGTAATTGAACGCTTTGCCAAGTTTCCTGATATTTCCTCTTTTTTTCTCTTCTCTCATCCCTTGACTGTGCCTGGTTTGTCACTACACATAATGGTCAAAGCAAGGCACACACAGGGAGAGAATCTGGTATTAACACACCGAGTTATTGTCAGATACAGGCAGCAAATGACAGTCTGTGATAAATTCAAAGGAATGATCTGAAAAGCAACGATTCTTTTCTGTCTTATTGTGCTGGTTTTGCCTGGGGTAGAGTTTATTTTCCTGCCAGAGGCTGGTATTGGGGTGTGTTTCGGGTTTGTTCCGGAAACAGGGTTGATAACACAGTGGTGTTTTAGCTGGGATTGCACATAGCCAAGGCCTTTCCTGCTGCTCATGTCATCCACCAGGGAGGGCTGAGGGTGCACCAAGGAGTTGACTCAAGGAATATTGCATCCCACATGGCATCATGCTCAGCATACAGAGCTGTGGGAAGAAGAAAGAAAGTGGGGGAACATTCAGAGTGATGATATTTGTCTTCTCACGTCAGCGCTGAAGGAGCCCAGATTTCCTGGGGATTTCTGAACACATTGGAAGGGGGAATGAATTCCTTGTTTTGCTTGGCTTGTGTGCCTGGCTTTTCCTTTCCCTGTATTACTGTCTTTATCCAATCCTACCCCCGGGTTTTCTCATGTTTCCCCTCCTGCTTCTCTCCCCATCCCACTGGTGGGGGATGAGTGAGTGGCTCTGTTTTGGGTCACACCACAACACTTCTCCCAGTGCCGCTGGAATGCTGCTTTTGCTGTCAGTGAGGGCACAGACAGAGGCTGGAAGCTCAGCAGGAAGCTTCAGGATTTGAAGAACTGCTGAGCGAAGAGGCCGAAGATTGTGTCCGTACACTTGAGTATTTATCTATACTTTCCTCATTCTTTTTTTACAGAGCTATTGGTGACTGGAAAATAGGCTGCTCTGTCCATCTACTCCCTCCTTTGTCATGAGTTTGCTGCTGTCACAAAAGGTCTGTGACATTGAACCTTTTGCATGGAGCACATACGTGACCTTCTTCAGTGACTTATAAAATGCATCCAGACTGGTGGATAACTGGGAGATCAATAAGTCCAATTTAAGTGGTTTAAATGCCTTCAGTTCCTGTCCCTCTCCACTCGAGCTCTCACACAGAAAGCCCCACAGGTCCTGGCATTGCTCTGAAGTCCAGACAACTTCTTGTCTTCCCGCATCCAGTTCATTCCAGATCCACTGACTCGGTGAAATTCCCCCTGACTTCAACAAATACTTAAATAAAATTCCCATAAAAGTGAAATAAAAATGGGATTTCTGATAAGGAGCAGGATAACGGCTGTGGGGTCCTCAGGCTTGCAATCTGTGGCTAGTGACGATGACTCTGTGTCATTCCATTGACTTCCATGAACTTTGGAAAACCAAAAAAAAAAAAAAAAAAAAAA
>VZRE01005028.1:52494-67557 GCA_013396775.1 Cephalopterus ornatus
AAAAAAAGAATCACTTGTGTTCTACAAAGACCTTATTTACTGTAACACATCATGAATGTTAATGTGCTCCTACTTTTTTTTCCTTCAACATGACACTACTTTTCCCCCCTCCTGTGTTATGTAATTTAATTATATGCAGACCTTGAATGTCATTTTCTAATCCTCAGTGGTTCATTTGAAAGTCTTGTAAAATAAAGCTAATTGGTGTGTTCATTAAAATGTCAGAAATATTTTTGAGTTCAATTAGCTAATACAGCAGTTTTATCCAAAGTGTGCTCATAGTACAATAACTATGTAAGGAGGATGTAATTAACAGCAATTTAAATGAGCAATTGTCTTAAATTTTTCTGGCTCTTCATGCATGAGAACTTAATCAAACAGTGAAGTTCTTACAGACTTCTCCATTCTAGAGAGAGGTGAAACGCTATAAACTCATATTTAAAAAGTCAAATTGAAAGCTGTAAAACTACTGAGCTAAGGCAGACAACTATATAAAAATCAAATGCAGAAGTTATTTCCCTGCAATGTCAGCACATCGCAGGAAAGTCCGGAGAGGAAAGGGAGAATTTAGGGTGTGGTCACCAATTCTGGATACTGAATGAAGGTCAAAGGTCTGCATAACAGAATCACAGAACAGTTTGGGTTGGAAGGACCTTAAAGATCATCCGATTCCGCCCCCTGCTATAGGCAGGGACACCTTCCACTGGCCCAGGTTGCTCCAAGTCCTGTCCAATCTGGCCTTGGACACTTCCAGGCCACAGCTTCTCTGGGCAACCTGTGCCAGGGCCTCCCCACCCTCATCCGAAACAATTTATTCCTCATGTCTAATCTATTGCCCCTTGTCACTCCAAGGATTGCTAAAGAGTCTTCCTTGTGAGCCTTCTTTGTATATTAAAAGTCTGCCCTGAGGTGTCCCCAAAACCTTCCCTTCTCCAGGCTGAACAAGCCCATCTCTCTCAGCCTGTCTCCAGCTCTCAGAGCATCTTTGTGTCCCTCTCCTGGACCTGCTCTAACACGTCCATGTCTTTCTCGGGAGCTGGATGCAGTGCTTCATCTTCTCGCTGCTGTACTCCATAGTTTCGCTCGCATTCTGTAAGACACTGGGGCCTTCTGCTCTATTTGCCTGTTATTTTGACTTAAAATGTCACGTAAACCACCCTTCACTGTTCATTTTCTTCTGGCTCCAGTGGCCTTAAATAGAATTGTGTAACACTACCTATTAGACAACGTATTAGACAGGGTTGGTCCTGGTGGGTAATGGCTCCAAAAAGGTTTAGCAAGTCCAGCTTTCCTTTGCAAATCCAGAATCACACTGAGTAATGTCACATACAGCTTTATAAAAATGACTGAACTTGTTTACAATTAGTTTTCTTACCCATTTTCATCCAATTATGCTAGTTTATCAAAATAGACATTTTGTGGTAAAGTCTGGTTTTGCTGAGCATCTTGATTGTTGCCTTTTTTTCCATCTCAGTATTACTTTATAATACTGAAAAATATTAATATAAATTTTCTGGATTCACTTATGAGTTTCTTCAGAATTAAAAAATATAGGAAGGAATATTCACACTCCAACAAAACTTTTCCCTTGGCCTGAAGTTAGTCAGTAAGTGAATTTGTAGATGATAAACATATTTCTGTCTGATCAGGTGACAAGACAAAATCTAAACCCATCCAAAGGCTTCCTAAATGGGCAAAACCTTTCCTGGCCAACCTTCAGCCACCACAGCTGCAGCTGAAACAATAGAAAATACTCAGATCATGATCAAAGCTGCTTCCCCAGCTCCTGGGGATTTAAATAAAGATTTAAATAAAACTGCCCAACAGCTGGCGAAGTGTAAGTCCTGACCTTCCTTTTGTGTCAGGTGGGATGTTCCCATTTGGATGTGCCTCTATTTTGGGATGGGTGGGTGGAGTTCCTTGCTCTGTGCGTTGGTCCTGCCAGGGGCTGGAGGCTTTGTTCAGGCAGGGAAGTACGAGCAGGATAAGCTGCAGAGAGACAGGAGAGAGGAATTTTCCTCAGGAAAACCTCCCCCTCAGCACCGCAGTTCCATGTCCGGCTCACACTGCGGTGGCTCGTGGTCACATGGTGGCTTCACAAAGGAGCCTTTGCACTGAGGACCTCAAGAGCCCCGTTTGGGGTGTGTTTGTGTCAGTGAGTTTCCTGCTGGTTGTTTTTTGGCTGTTCACGTGGAACCTACGAGCCACCTCTGTGTGCTCACTGAGCCTATGGCACTGTTGTGGCAGTTTTGGGCACCACGGTATAAGGAAGGCATGAAGCCATTAGAGGGTGTCCAAAGGAGGGGCACAGTGATGGGGAAGGGCCTTGATTTGGAGTTGTGTGAGGACACTGAGAGCACTTGGTGTGCTCAGCTGGAGAAGAGGAGCCTGAGGGGAGACCTCATTGCAGTTCCAGTTCCTCGGCAGGGGCAGAGGAGGGGCAGGACTGAGCTCTGCTCTGGGGGACCAGGGACAGCACCCAGGGAATGGCCTGGAGCTGTGTCAGGGCAGGCTCAGGTTGGATCTCAGGACAAGGTTCTTCCCCTAGAGAGTGGTTGGGCACTGACCAGGCTCCCCAGGGCAGTGGGCACAGCCCCAAGGCTGC
Source organism: Cephalopterus ornatus (assembly GCA_013396775.1). Classification (NCBI taxonomy): domain Eukaryota; kingdom Metazoa; phylum Chordata; class Aves; order Passeriformes; family Cotingidae; genus Cephalopterus; species Cephalopterus ornatus. Next base: position 55,100 of record VZRE01005028.1, read on the forward strand.
CAGAGCTCCAGGAGGGTTTGGATGATCCTCTGGGGCACAGGGAGTGACTCTTGGGGATGGGCCTGTGCAGGGCTGAGGGTTGGACTCCATGATCCTTGTGGGTCCCTTCCAACTCAGCATGTTCTGGGATTCTGTGAGGGTGATTGATTGGTGGCAAGAAAACTTACTAGTGCCACATTCTCGTCCCCTGGGGGGACTCTCCTGTCATCTCTGTGGTGGGAGAGCCATTTGTGACGGAGTCAGAAGCCACCCTGCTCTCAATACACCCACACAACAGTGACCAGAGGGCTCTGCTGGCACAGACTGCTCTTGGCCATTGGAACTTGCTTTTGCCACCTCTTGATGCACCAAACCAAAACAGCATCTCCAGCTTTGTGACAAAGGGTCCCAGAGGCAGCAACTTTGTATTCTATAATATGTGCACCCTTAATAATTGATAATTTTGTTGTTCTCCTGCAGTCAGTGAAGCAGATGTCACACTTACCATTTGAAGACAGGAGGGAATTAGACAAAAGAACAGTGACTATGATGCACAAACTCCTGTACAAGTTTTATGGTTTCCTCTTCCCCTGATGCAATAGCATAAATAAATAAATAGCTCTGTGAAGTGTTCCTCAGCAGCAGAGAGGAACAACAGAAGAGAGATTAAGCTTCAGTGGGCCACCTTTGTGTTTGGATGTGGTGTTTGCTGCCTCTCCTCAAAGCAATATTGGCTGTTCTGCCAGTTATAAAGGAATTTTCAGCTGCTTTGTCTTGCTGGCTTTCCTTGCTGCTTTTTAATTAAAGCGTAAGGAATTAAATGAAGCAGAGATGCTGGGGTTACACGGGGATGAGAAAAGATCAGGCAGTCAAATCCACTGAGGGGCAATGGGGCACAGGCTGATTCTCGTATTATCACACTCAATGATTGTTTTTTTCAGTTTAAAGCATAAACATTAATGCATTTTAAGCATCTGGATCAGGCTGACAATGTACAACTGTCTGGGAGAATCAGATTTGAAGCAGATTGGGAGCTGCTTTATTAAGATTTTGGGTGTGATTTGCAAAGGATGCAACAGCGGAAGCTTCTTTCTCTGATAGCATTTTGGGGAGGGAGAAACTGATAATCAAATGCCTAATAAGAAATACACCTATTTGGAAGGTAACAGCTATTGCAAGAGGCATAATTCTACCTGATACAACACTATATCTATTTATTAGGTAGAAACATTTGTAACGTTGATTGTTTTGTTTACAGACTGTGGCCACATTGTGCAATTTAGCTGTAAGCTGCCATATTTAATTGAGGTAGGGGAGTGAATGAGGCCATCAGCCATGCTCCTAATATTTACAGACATGGAGCTCTGCTGTTCCATTACTCTTGTAATGGATGCAGGTTTGAATTAATTTTTAGAACTGCCAAGAATAGCAGCATATTGGAATCTCTTGCTGTTTTGTTTTATGTTCTGTGTCCTTGCAGTGTGTCTTGATTGCTACTCATTACAAACAGGCTCCACTTGTGTTTACCAGAACAAAAAATATTCCCTTTCCTCACTGCACCTGGCAATCCAAACTTTGCCTTGGATTTAAATAGATGCAAATGAAATATTTAAATTTTCGAAGACTGCACCTTCTACAGTGTTAAACAACGATGAGCATTTATGATGAGCTGGGAGGATTTAAAATTGTATTTCTTATGCCGTGGGCAACAGAACTGGGGTTATTCCTTCACCTCATTTACTTTTGTGGGAATAATAATGTGTGTTTACCTGGAGATGGGGACCTGGGTTTTATTTCCATGGTTTGATGGGATCCTGGCTGGGAAATGTGCTGGATCAGGACTAGATCAGCGAAGTGTTAAGCTGGAACCTGGGAGAGCCGTGGGCTCTGTTGCAGAGCCGTGGGGTTTGCTTTGCACCAGATTTTAACATATGTCTTAATTTTGTGTTGTCACATCAATGACAACCCAATTTTGGGCTGACACTCCCCACTATCACATTTCCATAAGGTCTCAGTGGGTACCTGTGTAAAAATTCCAGCAGTGGGACCTGAGAGGGGCCTTTGAGCAGCTGAACTGGGCCAGTGGATTCTGAAGGCTTTGAGCTGGGTTGTGTTTGGAGAACTGTGTTGGAGAACTGCTTCTCATGGATTTTGCTTAGTATGCAGCAGCTTGAGATGTACCATGGAATCCTGGAATGGTTTGGGTTGGAAGGGACCTTAAAGCTCCTCCAGTTCCACCTTCGACTGTCCCAGCCCCTCCAAGCCCCGTCCAACCTGGCCTTGGACACTTCCAGCCATCCAGGGGCAGCCACAGCTTCTCTGGGCAACCTGTGCCAGGGCCTCTCCACCCTCACAGCCGAGAATTCCTTCCCAATATCCCATGTAACCCTGCCCTCCGGCAGTTTAAAGCCACTGCCCCTTGTCCTGTCACTCCAGGCCCTCATCAAAAGTCCCTCTCCAGCCTTCTTGTAGCCCCTCTTGTAGCCCTTCCTTCCCTACAGGAAGAGGAAGGATCATGTAAATGCCTGTACAAACTTCCAAGCAAAATGTTATTATAACTTTAGAGAAGTCTTGAATTTCTTCTACAGCATCAATATCTGGTCTCTATCCCTCCCTTAAAACAGCATCCTCAGAGTCACCAGGGAGCTGATCTGGACCTCTCTGGTCATGAAAAAGCTCGGATCCAAGCAGCAATTGCCTGAACTCAATGGTTTCTCATACACAGAACTATTTAAACAGCAATACAGGGCTTTTATCCCCATCACATAGAGGGACAGAAATTATTTATGCCTGTAGCTGCCAGTTGCTTGTTTGGTAATCCAGCCAGAGCATAAGCTTTAATTAAGCCAAAGTTTAAATTTACTGTGGAAAATAATGTGACATTGTCATATTCTAATTCTTTATTTGGACCTGGAGAAACTGAGTTGCTAAGAGACAGCATTTTTTTTTCTTTAATGCGACTCTTCTTCATAGTTTCCTAATTAATAGTTGATGTCTGGTGTTTGTATAATGCCAATCTCAGCAGATTATACAGAGACTGAGTTTCGTCCCTGTGCAGAGAGGAGGGATAAGGGAGGGGAACTCTCTGAACTCTGGGAAGATGGGAGTGATGTCCACTGGGCTCTGCCTCCCCCAGCAGCTCAGCTTGTGAGGGCATTGCACACCTGCTGAAAGGACAAATACACAGGTGGTAGAAAAAAATTCCAAGCTCCTTCTTTCCGCCTGAGTTTCCCTGGCATCTCTCGCAGGCTCCTTGTTGCTGAGGTTTCCACCGGCAGCCTTTCCATTGACAGCGAGAGGAGCATCCATACACATCTCCTGAGTCACCAAGGCCTCTGCCCAAGGCTCTGATTTTTATCACATTGATATTGTAGGTTTTTATATAACGATCTTTAATAACGTTCCTTTTTTTTTCCTTGCAGCTTCTATAATATGTCATAAAATACTGAAATAAAAAAGTTTTAATTTAAAAAAGAATTAAAGAAGAAGAAAAAAAGAAAACTTAGGGTACTTCTCGCAGTTCTGCAACTGGTTTGGGGTATTTGTTTCCTACAGGGTGGGGGTTAGTGTTAGGGTTAGGGATGAAGCCATATTTTTATCCCGACAAACTTTATTACAAAGACATTTCACTAGTCTCCTTTGAAAGCTTGTTTATGGCACCGAATTTTTGCCCTTTTAGTACAATTACAGCTATTTTATAGAGGGTATCTTGAAATCTGCATTTAAACCGTAAAATCCCATTCTTGCCCCAAGTGATCCTGTCATTTTTCCCCCCACAGTGCCAGCCACCAAATCAGCTTCATCGCCCATTCTTTTTTGTGGCCTTCCAGTCACTCCCTTTGCTGCTTCCATGTCTCTCAGAGAAATAGCTCTGGACAGACCCAAAGGCACCTCCTGGATAAATCTATGGATGTGAGGGATGGTCAAGAGCTTTATGGCCAGACTTCAGGCCACAGAGGATGAAGCAGAGACGCTCTGAGGCCCTTTTCCCACTCCCAGGCATTTCTTTTTCTCCCTGCAGGTTTTTGCCTGCAGCCAAAGAAATATCTTCACTGCACTTGAGAAATAATAACCCACCATTAACACTTATCACTGCCTGGGCTTTGTTAAACCCATTCTAAGCTTGCAGTGTAGTGCTGCGTAGGACAAACAGGATGAGAGATGCTTTAATTAGTGTACAGGCAGTTAAGCTCAATAATTCTGGTTTCAATGAAAAGGTTGCTGCAGTGCAGCGATGCTCATTCCAAAAGCCCACAAATTTTTTTTTAAACAAAAGTACCTTCTCGATATAGCTTGAATTCAAAATTAACTTTTAAAAGTCGAGTTTTATTTTTTTATGGACTCAGAGGTAGAAGGTAAAACTTGTGTGTATTGCATAAGACCATCTATGTTTTAAATTTGCTGGAAATAAAACTTACAATCAAGTTCGCCGTCAAAGGATCACACCAGAGCACACAGATCACCGCAGAATATCTAATATTTTGCATGTGCTTTTATTCAGTTAAATTTTTACTCCAAAAAACCACATAAGCAAAGGTTCCCTATGAATCCACTTTGCCTTTAATACAAATTGGCCTTGCTAGCTCCATTTTATACTTCTGTAATTATCCTTATGGATTTTTTTGAGTGGTCCAACTAATTGAACCTTGTCACTTCTGTTAATTTTGTGACTTTTTGCCTTTATGTGTTGGTCTCTCTTTTTTCTTTTTTTTCTTTTTTTTTTTTCTTTTTTTTTTTTAATGTCATTCTTCTTAAGGATCCCCGGTAATAATTTCCTCTTTATTTATGTTCTATATATATTCAGGGTATTGTGACATACGGGGTTTTCCTTTCCTTTTTGTGTCTTGCCTGTCAGATCTCATCCTCTTTGTTCCTTTATTTCTAAAAGCAAGGTATTTAAAAACACATACTGACCATATAAAATATAGACAGTTACAGCAATCTGTCCAATTTGGAGCTCGAGGAGCAAGAAATGGAACAATTTAGCTGCAAGGATGGAGCAAAAAGATCCCTTATTTTCTTCCTTGGCCCCAGCATCCAAATCATAGAATATTCTGAGTGGGAAGGGATCCCAATAATCATTGAGTCCAACTCTTAAGTGAATGTCCTGGATGGGAATTGAACCCAAAACCTTGGTGTTAACTTGCTCTAAACTAAGACTTTCAAAATGATCTTGAAGAAGGCAAGTTTTTTTCCTCAAAACCAATGTTTAAAACATTGATAAAGACGATATTTTCCTTAGCAGTGTGAAATTCAGCTGAAATTATCTAGGGACAGTGTATGGTTTGTCTCACACAAGGAACAACCAGCTCAATCAGTATTATGGCTTATGGTAGACCCAAAGGAGACAAAAATCTCATGGAAACCTCTGCAAAGCTCATAGAAAAATCCATAAGCTGCTTTAGTCCTTGTTACATATTTAGTCCCTTCTCTCTGGCGGTATCCAACGAGAATTTCCTGCCTGGCTCCTGCAGCATTTTCTCCCTGAAAGCTACAAGTGATGAATAAAGGCAGGGGAGAGGCTGAAGCAAAATTAAGGCTCTTTCATAACAATGTTGGTATTTTCTCCGGGGAGAAGATGTTGTCCTGTTCTTCATTCCCAGGATGGGACTCGAGCAGTCCCCTGAAGTTGATGAAGTCCCCCCTGTTGGTGGGGGAAGGCAGAAACACCACCTGGTCTTGACTGGTGACACAGCTACATGGTCCTTGGTCTTGGACACCGGTGCCTGGGAATCACTGGATCACTCTGAATTTTACTTCTAAGAACCCTCCTAGATGCCAGTTTTTCAGGTCTCCAACTTGCAGTGCTGGCTGCAAGTGTGTTATGACCCAGCAGAGAACGTTTGCAACCCATGTAGGTTTTTACAGATGCTTCTTTTTCTGGTGCCTCACGTTGGATCATTGGTGACATCAACAGCTCTTCTGTGTGGTAGATCTGGACACAAATAAAAAACGTCCACCACATGTGACGAGCTTAAGAGAGGTTGTTAAATTTGGTTTTGGCAAAAAAATACCCTGGTAAACAGAGCTCTCTTATGGGAGAAACTATTTGCAAATACATCCACACACACATTGAGCTTAGCTCAGAAAGAAAAGGTCTCTTCATGACTCACTTCTGCTATTACGCTTTAAAATAGGATGTTTTAACTCTTTAATTGTTTTTGTCCTTTTAAATTTTTTTCTTTATTCTTTATTATTTTTCCTACTTTGCCTTCTTCCCAAAACACTATTTTTCTAGTGATGCTTCCCGAATCATTGCACAATTCACAGGGTGTCATGAAGTGTGGAAAGATGGAAGCTCTTGAGTTCCTAAGGCAGCAAATACAGAGATATCATAAATTTTCCACCTCATCAGACCCTCAGTTTTAAATCGAGGACAGCAATGAGGGTGATTTCTAGGGCAGGTAATTCTGGCCATGAAGATGTGAGAGCCCACCTGGAACGCTGTGACAGTTCTGGTGTCCCCAACGTGAGAAGGACACTGAACTGTCGGAGCAAGGCCCGAGGAGGCCACAAAGATCATGAGGAGACAGGATCAGACCCCCTGTGGAGACAGGATGGGAGGGCCAGGGTTGTTCAGCCTGGAGAGGAGAAGGTTGTGTGGAGAACTCACAGCACCTTCCAGGGCCACAGGGAAGCTGGAGAGGGGCTGTTCATCAGGAACTGGAGTGACAGGGCAAGGGGCAGTGGGCACAGACTGAAAGAGGGGAAATTTAGATTAGAAGTGAGAAAGAAATTCTTGGCTGGGAGGGTGGGGAGGCCCTGGCACAGGCTGCCCAGAGAAGCTGTGGCTGCCCCTGGATCCCTGGAAGTGTCCAAGTCCTGGTTGGAGCAACCCAGGCTAGTGGACGGTGTCCCTGCCCATGGCCGGGGTAGAATTAGCTGATCTTTCAGATTTCTCCCAATCCCAATTGTTTTGTGATTCTATTATTCTGTAAGTTGAGATTTATGACTGACTGCCATTGAATTTTCATCCCCAGGTGTTGTCTGATCCTGCATAGTTGAGCCATTTGTTCAGTCACAGTCTTTAAATCCAGAACACAGCACCCTAAAAGCTGGGAATATTTAGACCTTTCCCAATGTTGTCTGCATTGTGTCACTCAGCTGGGAATGTAAGAGTCTCAACCACGAGGAAGTGAAATGTGCCATAACCTGCTTCAGGTACAGCTTTGAAAGGCAGGGGTTGTGTGCTGGGAGGTGGCAGAAATAATAAAAGAATGTTATTTTATTGAGATGTTTTCACAGTAGGAATTCTAGGCAGGGGATGAATTCAGTGTGAGGTCAGGACTGCTATGGATGGCAGCTTCCAACCTGTGATTTGTGTTATATTAAGCTATTCTAAAAGGAAAGTTGTCCTCATGGATTTTCTCTCTTGTTAAGGATCTCACACATTTGAAGTTCAGTTCTTAGTTCTGGGTGTTTAGCACTGCAAGATTTCAGTTATGAGACTTTTTTTTTAATCACTGATTCATCACCCTCGTCATAAATTCAAACATACTAAGGATTCTTTGCCTCATTTCTTCACATGAGTTAATGAGCCACTTGGGCAGGATATTTTTCCCAAAATAGGACGAAAAACCCGCACCACCCTTTGTCAGACATAATCTGACAATATGTTAAGGGGTAATTATTTTGGTAAAGGTTCAGATCCACACAATTCAAAGGGTTAAACACTTCCTGCCTGTGCAACAGCTGGAGCTTGGAAGTGTTGGAGTTGCCATAGAAACAGTGCATATTTGATTCCAATGAAAAAAAAGAGTAAACAAGCTCTTTTTATGTCTCAGAGCTAAATGAAATGTGGCCACCAACTTTGTGAGGAGTTATTATAAATACTTCTAAATCACTCCAGCAAGATTTCCTTTTTTTAATAAAGTAAAGCAAGCCATAAAAAGAAGAAAAACGACAAAAGGAGATGTGGAGATGGTTCTTCCTGGCCCATGGAAGAGCTCCCAGGCCATGGAGGGTTGTGGCGGCTTTGGAAGAGGATCCCATAACACCAGTTTTGTGAGAGGCACAGACCTTTAAGGTGAGGACTTTGAGGTCAAATTAGTTTGTTTTTCTTAGAGGGAAACACATTTTTTAATTAACGTGTCTGATGGGAACAAGCTCCTTCCTGGAGGAAATTCTGATTTTGTTAAGAAATCACTTCTCCTTTTCATGTTAAAAAGTTAAAAAAATTGGGGAATAACAGGGAAAATATTTTGTAAAACCTTTCATAGTTAAGACTTTCTGTACAGGGATGCTGATCACACCAGATGGAAAACTGGTGGAAAACTGCATGTTGCTTCTGATACGGTGCTGGATAAATTTCTGCTGGATGCATTAGTCCTCCCAAACCACCCCTGCCGGACTTATACTGCTCCTTACAACTTGTTTTTCCTTTTTTTTCATGTGCCTGCCGCCTTCTAACTAAGGAACACCTGCCACAGAATTTAAATTAAGCCTCTCTCAAGGGATTTTATTCTTCACTGTGTAATTTCCGGATGGGAACTTCCCTTGGCTGTGGGGCCAGTTAATGACTCTCAGGTTATTTGGAGCCTGAAACTTGGCCTGGCTGTTGCAAAACTGATATTGTTGTGCCTGCTGAAGATACACAGTTGTGTTAATGGTTTCATCTATATCGACAAAAAGACGTAATGCTGCCTGGTTTATTTGCTCGCAAGTTTAAAAATGGTGGGAATAAAATGGGTTTTCTTCAACCCAAACCAGATTGTGATCAAGTTTTACTGCAGCCTTTCCACAGGGTGAAAAATGCAAACCATCCCTTTTGGACCAACACAGAAGCATTACATTTCCATGTTGATTTATATAGAAAACAAAACTGTAAATGTATTTCCTCAGATCAAGTACTAGTGGGATAGAACAACCCCCTGTGTGTGCAACAGATTTTTAATGTGTTTGATTAGTTAATAAGCTACACGCCATTTTTTGTTCCCCTGGCAAAAATATAGATGAGTAGGAAGCAGTGAATATCAGCACTTTGGCTTTCATATTTCCCAGGAACTTGTTTACACAAGTACTAAAAAATGACACAGGAGGAATCAGGGCACAGAAGCCACCGGTGACCTGAGGCAGCACTTCATACCTGGGCACGACGACATGTAAAGCAGCAGCCCAGCATTTCTACATTCCTAGCACAGGCCTTTTTCAATTATATTCCACTCAACAAGTGCTACTTCCAAGGTTGAAGTCAGAACAAATTGTTTTTTTCCCTTTTTTTCTCTCCTAACACCTTCTGCACCTTTTGCAGAGGACAAGGAGGTGTCAAACACATGGTGAAATGAGGGAACTTTGAAGGGCTTGGGAAATAAATTTCTTGAGAAGTGTTTTTCTCGTTCAGACTTCCATGCTCCTTCGGAGTTTGGTGGGGGTTTTATTGGGCTCCTGGGAAATTCTGCCAGCAGGGCTTGGATCGCCGCAGGGCAGCACATGGGAGGGCTGAGGAATGGGATAATTCAGGACTGGGTAATTCCTGAAAGTGTGCAAAGAAAAAAGGACCTGTCTGGTTTGTTCCCTCTGCTGTGAGTGGGAGAGTTTGTGGTGCTGCTTCCCCTCCTGTGATCCCAGCACCACAGCTTTCCCTGCTGTGGTTGCTGCTGGCGGATATTTGGGAAGGCCTGCCACAACCCTGGAGTTCAGCCTTTGAAAAATGCAGATGGCACCTGTTTTTTGGCCTTCGAGATGCACCTGAAGCTTTTAAGTGGAGATCCAGGCAGTAGACTGGGCTCTGCATTGGCCAGTGGTGATGAGAGCTGGTGGCCCTCGTGGACATCATGGAGCAGCAACCAGTGTGGAACACTTGGGATTGCAGCAAAGGAGCTTTCCATGTTTATAGGAGAAAATTAGTTGATTTAGGTGGGAAGGGAAATAAGCCAAGCGAAAAGTGGACCAAGATGGGAAGAGCAACGCTGAAAGGACAAAGGAAGTGTTGAATGGATGAGTGAGAGGGAAGAAATGCAGATCTCGAAAAGCAGCTCCAAGTTGGAAAAATTACAGAAGAATGTTGGACTTGACAGAGTTTTGGGGTAGTAAATAGGAATTCTGAGCTGGGAAGCCCCGAAACTTTGGCTGTGCTGTGACACTGATGGGAGGAGATGGGAAGGGTATTAAAAGACATGTTGCCAATTTGGAGTCTGCAACTGGGATTTGTTTTAGAGAGAACTGTTCCCTCTGATCATCTTTTTTCCCGGGGAAGAGACGGCAGTCAGAGCCTGGCCAAGGCTCGCTTCCCAACATCAGCATGTTGGTGTGACACTGGGGTCATTAACACCTCCAATGCCTGCAAGGCCTCAGCAGGCACTGAAAGCAAAACCTCTGGGTTACTTTGACATTAGCGAGTGATTTTCAGGAGAGATTTTCCTTTCAGTAGGATCTATTTTCAAGCTGACTTTTCCCAGCAATCTCACAACTCCTTCCAAGCCGCTTTGATTTCAGCTTGAAAAGCTTTTAGGTGGTGCTAGGGCTGGCTGGGGAGCAGGTAGCAGGCTCTGCACTGGTTTCAGTGCTGTTCACTTTCCTGTAAGCTGTGCACAAGGAGCCTTAAACCACTTCCTTTAACGAGAAACCCTCGTTAAAAGGCCCAAGGCAAGGAAATGCAGCAGGTCTCAAATTCCTGCTGCTGCTTTAATATCTTTGATCTTTGACAGGCCTTTATGTATATTGTACTTGCAGAGGTGGATGATATGAGGATATTTGTCAAACGATAGCTTTGGATCCCAGGTGGATCTTCCTGTGTTTGCAGGCACGAATCCACAGCCACAGGGAGGTTTTCGCTCTCCTCAGGGGAGTGTTGTACTGGATGCTCAGTCCCAAAATAAATGGCTCTGGGAACCATACCTTAGTCACCTGCCCTCAGCAGGGAGCACTTGAACAGAAACAAAAGCAGAACTGCACATTCTCCCCAGCACTGCTCTTTGCAGAAGGAACATTCCCATTTATTGCATCACAAAAACGCTGGATTTTGGCAGCCACTTTGCTGCTCTGCCTGGTGGCCTTCTCCAGAGTGGAGGAGGAGCCAGTGGCGGAGGGGATTACCTGTCAGAGCAGCGATTTGGAGTGAACATTTGCTGTTAACATGACAGACTGGAGCTGCTCCTGCCTGCCAAGCGCATTTGGCTGCTGGGTGTCACACTCCCTTTTATGGATTTTCAGCTTTCCTTTATTTGCTCTGAATTTACTCATATGGATTTTTACTTTAAGTCTTGGAGGCAGCTGGAAACAAGGTGGTAGATTACGGTGTGGGGGGAATAGTATTGCCATTTGTATTTGTTGGACTGCCCAGGGAGTGGATTTGTTTTACTCACTAAAGAAGAGAAGCCTAAAATCATCATCATCAGCAGCAAAGGTTGGTTGTACAGAGTAATAACCCCACAAGCAGGTCCATGAGGACTTTCCCGAATGAGTATGTGCTAAACTGATCTTCCCAGGATTTAATGGCTTTGGGAGCGATAGGAGAAGATATCCATCCCTTTTCCCCCTGCATGGAGAGGTTGGGTGGGGCAGCCTTTCTCAGCCTGAGCCCTGGGCTCTGAAGGCTGTAAAGGATTTAGATACCAACAAGTCAGGCTGGTTTTAGCGGCTGATTCCCAGGGCTGAGCTTTCCATACAATTCATGGGAGTCTGAACCAGCCTCCCAGCTGGAAGAAACATCTGCAGTGGCCATGGGATGTGGGCTCCATGTATGATTTTTTCCCCATTCGAATTTAGCGAGGCTCTTTTATATCAAAACACACAGGGAGAGAGGAGGTGGTGACAATCCTGTTCTTACCCAGCAGAAAACACTCTAATTTTGCACTTGGTAGACACTGTAGGTTTTATCTCACATCCAAACACTGGGATGTCTGTGCTCCGATTTCAAACCAGCCAAAGAAATCCAGGCTCTCACCCTGGGTTTATTTTCTCTGTTGCAGTGGGTGTTTCTCAGGTCTGTATCTTTGTTTGCCCTGAGGAAAAAGGCTGATGGGAGAACAATCTGTGTGTGTGTGCCAGGCCTTCTCTCTCACCTCCTCCTTCTCCTGTATCTTTGCCGTGAGATGATCTTTAAGTTCCCTTGCAACCCAAGCCTTTCCATGATCTTTTCGATCCTGGAGCCAATTCCAATCACAGTAAACTGTGGATAGAAGATCTCTAAAACAGTAACTGTCTTGCAGGTGTCACTGAAATACAAGGCTAAATAAAGCTGTGAGGGGCCATTAGTCTCTCTTGTGAGAAGCAGAAGCACCATAAGATCAGGTTTTTTTGAATAAAGGAGGAAGAAACTTGAGGGAATAACTTTGGAAACGCCCTGGCTGTCAGAGAGGGGTTGTTTACCGCAGGTTTTTTCAAGATTACAGATAATTAGCAACATAAATGTTCTTATTTCAGGGAAAGTTCACCACCGTAAACTTTGATTTGGGAGGGCTTGGGAAGGGAAGGGAAGGGAAGGTTTGGGAAGGGAAGGTTTGGGAAGGGAAGGTTTGGGAAGGGAAGGTTTGGGAAGG
>VZRE01005028.1:67577-85437 GCA_013396775.1 Cephalopterus ornatus
TGGGAAGGGAAGGGAAGGGAAGGGAAGGGAAGGGAAGGGAAGGGAAGAAACTTTCCCTGGCTTTATGGTATTGAGTAACACGATTTGGAAGGGGCTGCCCAGGGTGGTTTGGAGTCCCCATCCCTGGAGGTGCCCAAGGAAGGCCTGGCCGTGGCATTCAGTGCTCTGGGCTGGGGGATGAGGTGGGCATCGGGCACAGGGGGGGCTTTTCCAATCTCAGGAATTCTGGGATTCTGTGACTTCGTAATGTTTCAAAGAACCCACACCCTGTGTATGCACCTACATCCTCCATCCTTTTTCCCCAGGCTGGGGACTCTCCCAGCCCCTCTCCCAGCCCCAGCAGGGTTCAGGTGACTCCTCAGCTCATGTGCTCTGCTTCCAGCTTTAGCAGGAGCACATTTGAAAGCCACCAAAAGTCCAGGAGTGTGTTTTCAGCTGTGGTTTCTTCTGCTGCCCTGCCAAACCCGGGAACTTCCAGATGAGCAGTCACAGGAAAACAACTCCCAATATCAGCTGCTGCAGGAGGTTCCAGTGAGTTGGAACTCTATTTATTATATGCTTGAGAGCCCCAGGAAGCAGCACAAAGCTGTGCATTAATACACTGGCAGGCAGAAGACAGACAAGGCAGATGCTGCATTTACCACAGCTCATTGGAATCAGAGAACAGCGAGTCCCTCAGCCTGCCTGTCTGAGCTGGTCAGCTTGATGGCCTCTTTAGAAGATCCCCCAGAACCTGCTGACATGCAGGCATGGCTGAAAGCCTGTCCAAGAGCACTGCAAAGTAAAAGAGAGAGACAGGTTTCTCCTGTTCAGCTCCTTTAATGAACTTGCTCTGCCTCTGAGGCAGCTGATCCCAAGAGATCAGTGGGGTAAACATGCTCGGGGGCTCAGGAGCAAATGGATGGGATGTTTCATTGCTGCACCAGAGCAGGAAGATGTGAACATGTGGAAAAGCCTCAGTGCAAAATCGAGGTCTAATACCAGTTTTGGGCAACACGATATAAGGAGGGTCTAAAGCTGTTGGAGAGTGTCCATATGAGGGACACAAAGATGGGGAAGGGCCTTGATTTGAAGCCGTGTGAGGATACTGAGGACACTTGGTGTGCTCAGCTGGAGAAGAGGAGACTGAGGGGAGACCTCATTGCAGTTCCAGCTTCCTGGGCAGGGGCAGAGGAGGGGCAGGACTGAGCTCTGCTCTGGGGGGGCCAGGGACAGCACCCAGGGAAGGGCTGGAGCTGTGTCAGGGCAGGGTCAGGTTGGATCTCAGGGAAAGGTTCTTCCCCCAGAGGGTGGTTGGGCACTGACCAGGCTCCCCAGGGCAGTGGGCACAGCCCCAAGGCTGACAGAGCTCCAGGAGGTATTGGACACCTCTCTGAGGGACAGGGGGGGATTGTTGGGGTGTCTGTGCAGGGCCAGGGGTGGCACTGGATGATCCCTGTGGGTCCCTCCCAGCTCAGGACATCCTGTGACTCCTCCATTCCGTGATTGTCCAGGCAGGTCCTGCAGCATGGAAAGAATGTTCCACCTCTCTCCCAACTGCACAGGCAGCAGGAATCAATGTCCCCGCAGCTGCCAGCAGCTCAATCTCATGGTTTTTCATTTCTTCCCTCCTTTCACATCCTTCCCAGCCAGCCCAGGGCTGTCCAGATGTGCAGAGAGCACAGCTGCAGCCCAGGCTCTGCCTCAGGCAGGGGCACAAGAACTTCTCTCAGCAAGATCCACTTGGAGAACAAAGATTAACAACTTTCCCCAACCACAGGNATCCACTTGGAGAACAAAGATTAACAACTTTCCCCAACCACAGGAGAGAAAAAATTAAATACTTTGCCAGTCTTCCCTTCACACAGGCCTTTTGTCAAAGTGGTTTGGAAAGCAAATGTTTTACTCCAGGTAATATCAGTTAAAGTTGTCTATGTCACAGCAGGTAACAAAAACTACATCTACTTACTTGTTTTTATTTACTTGAAAACATATAAACCTCTAGCTGAGCCTCAAATCCTGTGGTATTGCTGGTTTCCAATACAAGCAAAGCTCTTCATGCCAGTTATTAGATACAGACTTGGCTGTGCAGGACAAGGAGCTGGACTGGATGATCCTTGTGGAATCTTTCCAACTCAGAATATTCCATGATTCTATGACTCTATGATACCTTAAAACGGTCATTCTGTCAATACCGGGGTGGAGGTGCCAAAATCCTCTCCCCAGCTCAGAGGGAGGGCAGGCAGGGGTGGGACAGTGAAATGATGATGCTGAAGGGAAGAAGGGTTCACTGCTGCACTCAAAACTGAGCGTTTGGAGTTCTTATCCTTCCTGTTGCTCTCATTTTTGTGTGACTGCATTCACAGCCAGCTCTATATTAATTGCTTTCCCTCCTGTATCCACACCTTAGCAAGCCCAACTGCATTGCAGGATTAAACACCTGCCAACCCTTCAGAAGATTTCTTTGTATTTGTCCCCAAACCCCATTTCAAATAGGTTGCAAAAGACACAACCAAGGACTTCTGATATCCAGCTCCTTGTTCCTGCTGAAATATCTCCTTCTGCATAGCTGCTGTTCTTGTTGTGTCATCGTATTTATGTCAATTATCCTCTTTTTTTTTCCCCTAAAAAATTTGGATATTCATAAATCTTAGTGTGTACAGAGATGAGCAGACTGAGTTTCACCTTCAGAGCCTGCAAATTAAAGCTCAGTTAAATGAAAAGGAAGGGAATTAGCTGCATTTTATTTTGGTTAATTTTTGGAACACATATGGCACGTTATCTTTCCATATTATGGATCCTCCAGCTCTAGGCCTGCACACAATGATATATATTGGTTGGTTTTCCCATCTGGTACCTTATTTTGATGTTTTTTTAAAAAAGAAATTTTTTATTAGGCAGTAAGGTCAGATCCTGCTGGAGCAGAATCACAGCTTGTAGTTTGAATTTTTAACTTGTTCTTAGACTTTAACTTGAGTTTATTCGATTTATTTTTGCTAAGAACAGAAATTTTCACTTATTATATTCCTTAATCAGCACTGGAGAGAGGAGACCAACGAGAGCATATGTACTTCTGGTCACCATTTGAAAGTATTCCGTGTACAAGGGAAAGAGCTGACACTTAATCTACATTTCTCTACTGTGCATCAGATGTGACACCTGCGACCCACCTGAAAAAGCAATTTATCATTACATATAATTGCTTTTTTGCCTTCTGTGATTTAAAGCCCATAATTTGTAGGGAGTTTGAAAATTCTTTCTATTACGACTAAACAGTGAAGATCTTAAATACTTTTTTCTTGTTTCCTTCTGAGCAAAATAGAATAAAATTATATTTGTATATTTAGAAGGAAGACAAAGCCAAGTCCTGGGGGAAAAAATCAATGGCAGGAGAAAAGTCTGAGAGTCTTGTTGAGACAGAAGTGCCCAGTTTTTTTTATCCCTTTTTATCCCTTTCTTCATCAAGGATCCTTTCTTGGATTTTTATCTGAGTAGCTTTGAACTGAATTATATCGAGTTTGGTTCCTTATTTCATTGGCAGCCTGCTGCAGTGCCACGAGATCGTGGAGGAGAGATATGACCAGAAAAAAGGTATATTTGCTCTTTGATGGATCAGTCAATCTAATTAATCCAACATAACAATATCCAGTTAATCCAATATAAAGCTATTTCATATTTCTTTTTCTGATAAATATGGAGAAACAAGGAAATAACAATTAAATAAATGAGGCAACGAGGTTTTCCCATTTGACATTAAATAGTAGGACGTGTAAAATTGTAAAGTATTTCCTTTGAGCGGAGTAAGAGACACCAGGGACCAAACTTTCACCCACAATGCGAAGAAAATCTGTCACCGCTATAGAAATTAAATTCACTTCTCACCTTACTGTGTCTGTTTTGTGTGGGGCAGGTGAGAGGAGACTATTTAAGGAACGGCAGCAGTGAGGGCCACCACATTTAAATAAAATTGACGCTGAATCATCCTAAGGAGGAATGGTAAAAATGCACAACAGAAACTGTTCTTTGGCTTTAGTCTTGACTTCCCTCAGCACCTTCTTTCTGCTTCAGGGTCTGTGTGCTTTAGGAATGTGGCATTAAACACAGAACTTTAACCATTTCTCTTCAATGTCACTGTGACTGGATGCAACAAAGGAGGAAAACTATCCCAAAGGAAACATTTCACCCTTTGTTTTCACGAAGTTAAAGACAGATGTGGCACCTTGTCCTTTAAATCAGTCCGTGCCACAGCTCTTCAGCAGGTCTGGATATTTTCTGTTCCTAAAAACACGGAAGATTTATCATACATTGGGGTTTTAGTGCTTCAGAATTTTTATTGATTTTATTTCCATCATTTATCCTGGTTTAGAACATGACTCCAGAAATCTTGTGATAAGGAGAGGATTAGAACTGGCCCTGCGCAGGAGCATCCCAAGAGGCATAGGGTGGGATTGTTGGGGTCAGGAGTTGGGCTGGATGATCCTTGTGGGTCCCTCGCAGCTCAGGCTGCTTCATGATTCTGTGATTCTCTGAAAACTGAACATAAACCAACCTCACCACAACAGGTGCAGCCTTCCACAAGAGGACGTGGATCAGTCATCGATCAGACCCCAGAGCTGTTATTCCAGTGGAAGGGAAAAGCCTCTTGGATGGGGTGAGTGGCAAACACTGCCCTCACAGCCCTGCGCTGTCAGAGAAAGGAACAGAGTTCCTTTGCACATCTCAGAGTTTGGTTTCATCTCAAGAACATCCTTCTCTTCCCCATCAGTCCTGGGACAAATGAAGAGCTGAAGGTCCCACCTCCCTGAAAGAGGGGACTGATGCTTTGAAGACATCTGAAAGCAGAAATAGGGGACACCCCCCCGCCCCTTCATCCTTGCACACCCATTTTTTGGAGGGGGAGAAAAGGATTAACAACAGAGAATCCCAGAATCATTAAGGTTGGAAAAGCCCTCCAAGACCATGGCCCTAAAATGAGTGGGTGGGGCATAAAAATCCTGGCAGAACCACTGGATCAGATTAAATGTGGCTTTTCCTCCCCCCCAGCAGCTGCAGAACCCACAGAAGTGAAGGTGCTCCACCTTTGAGTGGAAGATGCTCCATTCTTGAATGGAAGATGCTGCCACTCTTCCAGCTGGAGAGTTTCTAGTGTTTTGTACTTGGCAAAGAACTCAGAAATACACTGCAAGATCCAGCTCAACGGGTTTTTTAGACCAAACTAAAAACCCCAAGAGTCTGGATTGCTTATAAATGCTTGTCATGGAGCCTGAGTACAACACAAACAGGCTACAAATTGAAGAAGGCAGTGAAATCACAGAGAAAATTAACAAACCTTTTACCTGCTGTTGTTACTGCCGGCATACATCAGGCCAAAATTTCTCTGCATATCCTCTGAATCAAACACGTTGTCTCTACTTTTAAAAAGAAAACATTATACAAGTTAAGTTCCGTATTTTTTACTGAGGGAGTTTCCTTGTGATGGACGATGCTTCAAGTCAAACTTTTGTCTTTTGTTTCGTTGTTATTGTTTGTTTGTTTGGTTTTTTTCCAAAATATCTTGAAGAAGCTGGGAATGGACACAGCTACCTGTTGTTAAGACCTTTTGTTTGTAGGGTTTACTCTGGTTGGACAACTTTCAAACTGTGTAAAGACAGGACCAGTGTGGCTGCACATAGACATTTTTGAGGGTAGATGGCAGCAGAGGAATTGCAAACACATTTTTTCCCAGTATCCAGTGTAGAAAATCCCTCCATCTGCCAAAGGCTGACTGCTTTGATGGAAAAGCACAAAGTTCTGAACCTTGAGAAGGGCTGGAATTTGATTGTTTAGAAATATTAGAAGGCTGGGGCTTAATAGCTCTGTAAGTATGATGTGTTTTGATGCTGTCTATCAATCTTGGTTTCTCTGAGTTCAAAGTAATTGGTGTCATGTATTTTATTTAACAAAGCCCAGTGATAAACAGGACTGGGGTAATTCCTGGGCTCCCCCTGCCACAGCCATCGATTCCCTGCTGCTGTGAGCTCAGACTTCACTCCTGGATGGGCCCTGCAGATAAATCAGAGCACAAAAGACACTTCATTGTGGTGCTGTTTCACTAACCTTGAGGGGAATATGAGCAGCAACAAGTGCGTGGCTGAGATGGATCCACAGACATCGAAGATGTGACAAGTTATCCATTAAGAATCTCCAGTGGAAAGGTTATCATGATGTATTTAAAGACAGCAGCAGCTGAAACTGTGTTTTTAAAACGTTGACCATCATTATAGTGTGCAGGAGGAAAGTTAAATGGGCAAGAAAGCCAGCCAAAAAATAAACACATAAAAATTATTAAATTCCTCTAATCTTCCTTTTTTTGTTCTTTCTCTGCCTGAACAGCTCCAGCTCTTCATTCCAACATCCGTACCTGCCTGTGAGCCAGGGCCCCTCCCGCTCCCCCAGCTTTTCTGGACTCCTTTGAATTGCTTTAATGTGTTTCCTTTCATCTAAACTTACCCAACTAATTGGCAAACTTTGCTGCATTACTGCTCCTCCCCTCCTCAGAAAAATGAAGTCCGCACGTTTCTGTCTGGGTATGGAAATTTTGCGGCTCCCAAGAGTTATGTTTTTTTCCGGTGATTAAAGAAAACCATTCAATTCTGCTGTTCTACCTCTTCTTGCAGGACTGCTGAGTGCAATGTTCTCTAGAGGACTTGACAAAAGGAGTTTGAAAACCCAGATAAATTACTCCGACTAATTTTAGCCATTACTTGTTGCTATTCTCACGGGATGCAAAGAGAATAGAGGAGTTTGATTCTTCTACGTGGCTTTGCCCTCATGTTTTCGCTTAGATGGAAAGTTTTGGGGCACAGAGACTCCCTTCTCTGGTGTTTTTTTGAAAAATGCATCACTTTTAGCCAAAATGGTCTCAATTGAAGTCCTGAGGTGTTATTAGCACATTAAAAGGCCTGGTATCACCAAGCTGAGTTCTTCTAATTCTGATTGATATTTTAAGGTGAAAGAGGGGAGATTTAGATTAAATATTAGGGGGAGATTTCCCCCTGTGAGAGTGGGGAGGCCCTGGCACAGGTTGCCCAGAGAAGCTGTGGCTGCCCCTGGATCCCTGGTCAGGTTGGATAGGCCTTGGAGCAATCTGGGATAGTGGAAGCCGTCGGGGTTGGAAGTGGATGGGCTTTAAGGTCCCTTCCAACTCAAAGCATTCTATGATTATTTTGTTAGTTCCCAGACACCAAAATCCCGTATTATATATAATTTTCAGATCACAGATATCCTCACAGGCCTCTTTTAAAGGCAAGCACAGCATAAAGCAATCTCCTATCAGCTGAATAAAGGTGGCCGTAACGTGTACAGCAACTCTGCACACACCACCAGTGTGGTACTGCCACCAATTTTGGTTTTAGCTTTTTTTTTTTTGCAGTCTGGAGACTTGCAGCACTCCAGGGAGTCTGACAAAAACAGCAGGAGCAATTAGGAAGTCATTCCACAGCAGAATGGTTTCCTAATTATTACTGTTTCCCCTCCCAGCTGTGATGATTGTGCTTTTCTGTTTGACTGGCTTTGCTTCCCAGGTCCTGAAAGCTCCCTCAGTGGTGCCTTCCGACCTGAGCTGTGCTGCAGTGCTGTGATAATCATGGAATAACACGGATCTCTGCAGCCACTGCCCTCTGTGTTCATTGTTTCAGCAGGACAAGCCATGAGTGTGATGAGAGGAACCTCTGACTCGAGTATACCTTTCCTTATTTCCCTTAGAACTCAAGAACAGTTGTCCAAGCACTTCATGTCTATTTATGTCCTATTTAAAGCAACGAAAACAACTCTTTAAGCTGTTTCCTGTGTTTGCTTTGAGCTCAGTCCACCGTGGGAGTAGCACTAAAAATACTCAATGAAATCTCAGACATAAAGTTTTGTGCTGAGAGTCTTCAGTGACAAAAACCTTTGGGGCACTCATATCAAGCCCTAAAAGCTAAATTAGAGCACACAGATCTGGAAGAAACAAGACTGATTTTTTTCATTTTTCTTTAATTATTTCATTGACGTCACCTCAAAGGGTGACTGCTTTGAGCAAAGGGGATTTGCATTGTTTTATCCCTGTGGACTCTGTATAAATCCAGCTACACAGTCAAACAAACAGCGATTGCCCTTTGCAGAGCCCCAGAGGGCTGGAAATTTGGTGACTACAGCATATTCCATGAATTGAATCATAGAATCCTGGAATGGTTTGGGTTGAAAAGGACCTTAAAGCCCATCCAATCCCACCCCCTGCCATGGGCAGGGACACCTTCCACTATCTCAGGTTGCTCCAAGCCCCATCCAGCCTGGCCTTGGACACCTCCAGGGCAAGAACTTTAATCCTAGACCTGGTGTTGCCTTGACATGATCAAATTACCTCAGGTCTGGTCCCTGTCCCAAGCAAATCTGAGTCCCTTTCTGAGCTGGGTTCTGATTTCCAGGGTCCTGTTTGCAGGACGTCTGTCCCCAAGGCCATAGGTACTGCCAGGAAGAGCATGGCCATGGCAATAAAAGAATTGTGTGAAGGAATTGTTGGAAGGAATTGCCCTGATGATGGACTGTGAATGCTTTCAGTCTCTCTGCTCATCAGATTGGGCTGAATTTGTCTTTCGTGGAAGATTTCTTGCCTTCTGGGTTCTGTCCTTTCCCAAAGGTGCCGGAGTTCCAGCATGGCTGTGATTATCCTCGTTTAGCCTGGAGACTCCCCGGTCCCTAGGGGTCAGCGGGGAGGTCGCAAACCAATCTCCCTTCCAAGTCAAATTTGCAGGGCTGTTTTTTTGCTGAGCTACTTCCCCTGGCAGACAGTGGATGTTTCTCCTAATGAACAGGTCACATCCTCATGTTTTGCCGAGTTAGGGAAAGTTTTTCTCAATTTCTCATCTCATTTATGGAAGTTCTGGGCTACTCGTGTTGCCTTATTAATGTACTGCTGAGAAATTAATTAAATTGTGAAGCGCATCAATGAGGGGTGACATTCATCTTTCATCCAGCAACTGTGCTGTGGATCACTGGCTGCAAAAAAATCCTGGAAAACAGAAATCATGGCATCTGTTGTGCCAGTGGCTAATGGGAAAGCTGAAGTTCAGCCTTGCAAGGCAATAAATGAGCCAATACTTCACATAAAGATGCTTTGATCTTCAGGGTTTCACTTTCTCATATCATTAAACAAAGAAATGATTTTTTCCCTTTTGGGGGTTTTTATTGGAATAATCTAAGGCAGTGTGTTGGATTATGCAAAAAGAAAATACCTCAGTTTGTTCACAAACTTAAACAAACTCTATTTTTTTCTGGTTACATTTTAAAATGTAAATATAAACCACTTTTGCATCATCAAGTTTTCACAGCACGAGTCTAATGGCCGTGAAGATTTTGAACACGGCCTCTCTCTTTTTGTCACTGTGTTGGATGTGATGCACTTAATTTGAAGGCGAATTTTTAAACGTTCTTTCTTTTTTTTTTTTTTTCTCTCAGTAACCTGTATCCTACAGTGAAGTTTCTGTAAAGTCCCCTTAAATTACGTTTTCAGCTCTCTGACCCCCACCTGTGAATCTCTCACTGCTGGAGTTTGGCTGCAGAGTTATGAAAACATTTCATAGATAAGACACTCCCAAAATTGCTTTTTATCATGGAAAATGCATAAAATATGCAGGTGTTAATTCTCACCCACAGGCCTCATTTTGGAATTCTCAAGTGTTTTGCTCACACCCAACTGACATCCATTGACTCTCAAACCTACTCAAAGATGTTCATCAGCAAAACGAAGACATAGCTCCACCTCAGAAGGGATTTGCATTTGCACTTCAAAGAGCAAAAACATTGCCAGTGAGATTTTGGAGAATATTCCACAAACACTCCTTTGCCTGCTTTTTCTTCTTCTAATATTTTGTATTTTTTTGTGCGTGGTGCCGCACGACTTTGGGCAAGCTCAGAGAGCAACTAAAGCATGTCAAACTTTTCAAAAGGTTGGGAGATGTATTTTTGTTTTAGTGAGATGTATTTCAGTGACATTTCTTTGGTAAAGAATTGTAATTAAAGAAAATAATTAAAAAATTGACGGGCTCATAGCAGTTCAGAGCAATTAGGGGAGGTAATTAGAAACACGATAAAAGGGCTGCAGTGGAGTAGGAATTTAAACCCTTGTTGAACTCTTACATCAAAAAGTGAATAAGAAAAAGAGTAAATTAAAAGTAGGGCTTATTGCTGGTAGGCAAAGGATAAAGCCAATTATTCTGCAAGAAGGAGTGCAAGCTTCTTCTGCCATCTATCACACTGAAGGAGGTTCCTCAATAATGTTCTTGGGCCTGAAAAAGAGCTGGAGAAGAGTTTGGGGTTGTTCAGCCTGGAGAAAAGGAGGCTCAGGGGGGACCTTCTGGCTCTCACAACTCCCTGACAGGAGCGGGGAGCTGGGGGGGGTCGGGCTCTGCTCCCAGGGAACAAGGGACAGGAGGAGAGGGAACAGCCTCCAGCTGTGCCAGGGGAGGCTCAGGTTGGAGCTGAGGAGGAATTTCTTTCTGGAAAGGGTGGTCAGGCCTTGGCAAGGGCTGCCCAGGGAGGTTTGGAGTGCCCATCCCTGGAGGTGCCCAAGGAAGGCCTGGCCGTGGCACTCAGTGCTCTGGGCTGGGGGATGAGGTGGGCATCGGGTACAGGGGGGATCCATGGGAAAGCTGGGAGGGCTTTTCCAACCTCGGGCATTCTGGGATTCCATGGACAAGGGCAGATAGTGACAGGACAAGGCAGAATGGACACAAACTGACAGAGAGTAGATTTAGGTTGGATATTGAAACAGAAGAATTAAACCCAACGACTTAAAATCACTGGATTCGAGATTCCTTTAATATGCCAGCTGGGGATTCAGTGGGAATCAATTCGCCATACATGAACCAAAGAATCACTTTCAGGTATAAATACAGAGTTCATTGAAACCCCTTCCCACAAGTCCAACCTTGAATTTATGTCATAATTGGAGGGACAAATAATTATGCTGGAGCTCATTTGTGGAGCAAGACTTGCCATCTGGTGCTTGTTTCTTCTGGGGGGCCAGTTGCTTTCGCAGAGTTTTTCTGGCTTGGCAGGCCTCCTAACTTCCGTGATTGATCCAGCTGACCTTTAACTCCTAAACTAATTGTTCTAGAACAAACTAAGACACATGTATTCATCACTGGTTAAAGGCAACTAGAATTTCCCATTAGCTTAAACAATCTTCAATCGAATTTACTTCTTAACAAAACAATCTCTTGTTGATCAAGTTTTCTGAGTCATGTAAGCTAATTTCTTGCAGGTGGGCCTACAGTACCCTCTCTGTTTGTTCTTATGTTTCATCTACATTCTACATCCTGAAACTAATTGTGTAGTCCTAAAAGAAAAGACAACCACTCTGCCAAGAAAGCAAATCTTTTAATTGGTTAGGACACAATTTTATCTAAGCTAAAACTTCGAATTTCCTAAGTCACTTAGAAAGGAGAACCTTTCTCATTTCAATAGCAGGAGGAAATTCCTCCCTGTGAGGGTGGTGAGGCCCTGGCACAGGTTGCCCAGAGAAGCTGTGGCTGCCCCTGGATCCCTGGAAGTGTCCAAGGCCAGGCTGGACGGGGCTTGGAGCAACCTGGGCTAGTGGAAGGTGTCCCTGCCCATGGCAGGGGGTGGCACTGAATGGTTTTTTAGTGAGCACAGTTTCCCAAAACAAGGGCCTGAAAACAAGCTAGACAACCTTGGGGCTATTGGATGTGAGGAAAGGCTGTGCCACCAGGGCCTTATTTTGAACTGGATTCGAGGAGGAACAAGGAAATTAAATGAACTTGATGTCTGGTTTTCGCACCGGGAATGATTTGTTTTCCAGGATAATCTTTCCACGACAAAAATGCAAATTACCTATATACTTAAAAAAAAAAGGCCATGGTGTGATTCAGGAGATGCACAAATTGTCCTGACCAGGAAAAAGGAGTTGCTCCATCCACACTTGACCCCGGAACCATGGAGACATTTTCATGTCCCCATTGCCACGGGAATACTTGTGTGATATAACTGATTTATAACTTGTGTGTTTGATTACTGCTGCCCTCTGAAGCAGCCACTAGACAAGAGCTGTAGGTCTCCCTGGGTTCATCAGTGCTTAATTAATAATCAGACACACTTTTATCCACACACCATGACAGAGTTTGACAGTGAAAGACATTTCAAACTGTGGATTTAATGAGGGGACATAGTTTTTCTTTAATGACCGTAAGCGGGCAGATTATTTAAATCAAAAGCTGTAATAAAAGTCCCCTCTTTGTAACAACACCACCAACAAATGTTGCCCTGGTAATCAACTTACTGGTAACACAGCAATGAACCAGCTTAATTGCGGCCTGAATATTGTCATAGATCTCAGGGGCAGGAAGCACCTTTCTGACAGACTAATCTGCACTCCAGATAACCCTGTCCATGGGATAATTCTTCTGTCAAGCATCTCATTTGGTTGGAGATGGAGTAGGTCATTTAGAAGCCTGGGCAGCTCTGCTGAGCTGCAGCAATTTCCACCAGTTATTTCCCACCAGAAAAGCTGCTGGGCAGACTCAGCACAGCCCAGGTGAGGCTTTGTTTCATCCTCACGCGTCCTTCTCCCTTCCCTGAGCATAGGGAGGAAAATAAGGCTTTAATCCATGAACTAATGTCTATGCCCAAGGCAGTAATACTCTCAGGGACAGGGTGGGGTTGTTGGGGTGTCCTGTACAGGGCTAGGAGTTGGGCTGGATGATCCTGATGTGTCCCTTCCAACTTGGCTTGTTCTGTGATTCCACGAGGGATTTTTCCACAAGGATGAAGCTGCTTTTCACTAAGATTATATTGAAGTACGGAGGTGGTTTCAGTGAAAACCCCACATTTATTTCCCTCAGAGAATCACAGGAGGGTTTGGGTTGAAAGGGACCTCAAAGCTCATCTCATGCCATGGGCAGGGACGCCTTCCACTAGAGTGGAGGTGGCAGCTTCAGAAAGAGAGGAAAGGACCTGGCTGTGTTGTTTTTCAAATCCCTGATGTTTTCCTGGATGTTTCTTAGCCCGTCTTGTTCTGTCTTGTCTTGTGTTGTAAGAGCAGTTGGAAGTAAGAATTTAAAACGTTTTCTCCAGTTTCCATTAGCAGTTTGATTCTTTCCCAGTCATCACTCATTTCAACCGGCACTTAGAGCAACAGTGGAGTAGAGCAATTTGGTGTAATTAAAAACCCATTTAGGAGTCTAACTTGTGTGTTTTGGTGTTGTTTTTTTAATATATTTTTATTTCTGACCTCACTTCATACAAATTTATTCTGTTTTGGGGTGAGTCTTGCTCTAATCCAGGCTTTGGAGCGCTAGGAAGTGGGGGGTTTTTTTGTGTGTTTTCTGAGCAATGCCAAGTTTTCTAACCTGTATCCATAACACATTCCTCATCGCTGACCTGAAACATCACCTACCCAGCAAGAGCATATTCCAAATTCCCTGCATGGACTTCCTTGCTGTGACAGAGTAAGAAACCATCCGGCTCAACGCTTTTCTGAGGTCATCAAACAGCCGTTAAATATCAGATATTTGAGCTTCTGCTGCTTTATGATGGATTTGAACTGGTGGCCTTGGGGCAAAACCCACTGTCAGACTCTGAGCTGTTTGCGCTTTTGTTTTGCTTTGTTTTCTACTTGTTTTCTTACTTTAGTGACAACTCATGAATAAAAGCAGAGATAGGGGAAAAAAAAAACACACAAAAAACTGCCTGGGACTACAGAAAAACAAGGCAATTTAAGGTATTTTTTCTTCCCAGAAGTCAGAAAAAATGAGGAAAAACTAAATGCTCTGAGCAATCCAACTTTTAAATGATTGAAACTTTCTCCAGCACCCTCCAAAAGACAGTGGTAGAAGATGTTTTAAGATAACTTTGTTCTTTCTCATGGGAAATCAAAATCTCTTTCTTTCCCATAAAAATCCTACCCCACTTCCTTTGATGTTTTGCTCTGAGCAAACATTCAACTGGCATAAGTTTGCATTTTGAGTGAAATGAACGGAATTGGGTGACAAAAATTACTTGGAAATATTTATTTTCGTTGTTGTTATTATTTTATGATAATTATTTATTTATTTGTATGTTTATTTATTTATCTGTTGGCATCAGGGAGCCACAGTCTGAATGTCATTAGTTGTGAGGGACTCCCACTGACACTGGAGGAGTGGCTGCAGGGAGAGCTCCAGGCTCTGGAATTCAGCATTAGGGAGGGGATTTTCATGCGCTTTCCATTTTCTCAGGAGGTGAAACAACCATTAAAAAAAAAAAAGTAAAAAAACTAAGAAAGAATGAAAGATAGAAAAAAAAAGAAAGAAAGAAAGGAAGAAAAGAAAGAAGGAAAAAGAAAGAAAGAAAGAAAGATCCTTTTCTATATGGAAATTACCTACAAAGAAGAGACAAAAGAAGCTGACAGCTTTAGACATGGATCTGAGGGCCTGAAAGTCTTTCTCTGAAGGCCTGGGTTGACCAAAGTGGGGAGTGAAAAGTCAGTCAGAAAGGCAGCAGTTGGGTTGGCAGATTTTCTGACTGAAAAAAGTTACACAAAATCCCTTCCAAAAGAAGCTGCTTCTTGAGGCCACATGAGTAACTTCACAGTAGGACACAGGGATGAGGAAACAGGATGAATTTCTCATGTATTCTCCCTCTCCATCCCCCCCTGTCTGAATCATCAACAGTCCTCCATGGGTTTGTGTTTCTTTCCCTCTCCTTGTGGACTGAATCCCGATCCCACTGACCCTGGGGGCTCTGAGAAGTTGTTCAACACCCTCAGCACTCTTCAGGCAAGACAACAAAGTTCCTAGGACAGTTTTATTCATCACTATCAGACAAAACTTCAACTTACGCATCGAAAACCTCTGGTTTGTCAGGCCTTCAGCAGGAGCTGCAGTTATTTGTGACTTCCCCAACTTTTTCTGTTTCTGGTTGATAAAAGCCCAACTGCAGCAACGTACCTGGTTTCTTTTAAAATTCACATCTATTGGCAAATGACAGGTTCACCTCTTGTCTCCTTAAAGTTCCACTCTGTGACTTACAGTATGTTCATTTTTAACTATCCTGCTGAGCAGCAACATTCATAACAAATATGATATGGAATAAATGCCTTACAATTTATTTTTACTGGCCTGTTATATTATGCTTTTATAGCCCTGGTTACTCTTGTGCCATGAAGAAAAATTAAATTTCCAATAAAGGTACTTAAGAGTGCAAAATTTTCTCAACAGGGCACATGCTTCCTCTTGCCCAGACAATCCTTTGTTTAATTACACTTGCAATGATTTTTAAATATAGGTTTGATTCACGTCTACTTCTGCTGCAAGAGGGGCTTTGCACTCCAGTGAAATACAGTTTAAGTATATTCCAAAGTTTATAACATTGAAAAGAAAGTGCTGTTCCAGGAAATAAGATACATATTTTCACATTCAGTATTTGTTGTCTTCCTTGAAACAACTGGTAGAGAATTCTCTTCCCTGCCACGCTCAGGTGAGCTGGGTCATAAGTCTGTCTGTTTATATTCAGGTGATACTTCTCTCCGCTCATTAGACTGAGATGTTATGACAAGTTATTGTAACTCTGTGTTTGCTCATCTTGAAAAAGAGAAATGAGAGTCTGAGAGTGCTGTTGACAGGAAGCTGAACATGAGCCAGAGTGTGCCCAGGTGGCCAAGAGGGCCAATGGATCCTGGCCTGGCTCAGGAACAGTGTGGCAGCAGGAGCAGGGCAGTGATCCTTGCCCTGGACTCGGCGCTGGTGAGGCCACCCCTCGAGTGCTGTGTCCAGCTCTGGGCCCCTCAGCTCAGGAAGGACATGGAGGGGCTGGAGCAGGTCCAGAGAAGGGCAACGAGGCTGGGGAAGGGACTGGAGCACAAGTGCTGTGAGGAGAGGCTGAGGGAGCTGGGGGGGCTCAGCCTGGAGAGGAGGAGGCTCAGGGCAGACCTCATCACTCTCTCTAACTCCCTGACAGGAGGCTGTAGCCAGGTGGGGGTTGGTCTCTTCTCCCAGGCAGCTCTCAGTAAGACAAGAGGGCTCGGTCTCAAGCTCTGCTAGGGGAGGTTGAGGTTGGATATTAGGAGGAAATTCTTTACAGAGAGGGTAATCAGGCACTGGAATGGTCTGTCCAGGGAAGTGGTGGATTCTCCGTCCCTGGAGGTGTTTCAGGTGAGACTGGATGTGGCATCAGTGCCATGGGCTGGGAACCACGGTGGGGTTGGATCAAGGGTTGGACTTGGTGATCTCAGAGGTCATTTCCAACTTGGCTGATTCTATGATTCTATGTTAAGTAATTTGAAATCCCTTAAACACTTTCTTTCTTGATCAGAAAGAACCCAGACTTCCCATTTCAACAAGAGCCGTGTATTGATTTATTTTTAAAGGCCTGGTGTCAGTGGGGAAGTTTGGTTATTCTGGGGGTTTTGAGAGGGGAAAGACTCTGCCTGTTTCTGGGAGGATGTTTGGGATGGAATGTTCTTTGCAACATCAAAAAGAGGGTTTTTACCCAAGAGAATGAGACTTGTGGTCACATAATGTGTGCAGCCCTCGAGCCCAGAGATGGCTGTGAGAGAACATCAGCTTCAGCCACACAGGGCAAGTGCAACCAAAAAACGGCAGGGGACTGACCCCAAAATACTGAATTTCTGCAAGCTGGGAAATCAGTGACAGCTGGCAGGGAGAGACCTTTGAGAGTGAGAGTCAGGGTGTGATCCAAAAAATCTAACAGAGAGGTCGAGCTACAGAAGCAGCTTCATTAGGTGCTCGTAGGATCTGTGTTGCAAGATATAAAAGGGCTCCTCTAATGATTTAAGTTGAATCCAGCCCTCTTTGGTCACCATAGGAACTGCTGCAGACCGTGTTTTACAGGAGTGTTGCACTGCTCAGGGAAGATGCTGAGTTCTTGGAAATATGGCTTTCAGCAATCTTAAAATTCTGGTGCCCACACAAATGATAAATCAAATGCAAATATTGGTAGCTTGTTGTGTCTCTCAGAACCTGCTGGATTTATAAAGTCCAGGAATATCCATCTATTCAGTCCACTGAGGAATATGTTGATATGTTAAAGTTACTGCTGTCATTTACAAGCTGGAGAGTTACAGTGCTTTTAGGCTGGGGATTGTGCAGAGGGGCAGAACTGGGGCTGTATTTGTGTTCAGTTCCTGTGTCACGGCGCTGGATAATGTCCAACTCAGGCTCCATTCAGTACTGGTGCCTTATCTCAGTCCCCCAGACTTGAGATTGCTTTTAATAGATAAATCAATTTTTCAAGGACATCCCGTGAGCTGAGGAGGCACCACACAAACATCACTTTCCACGTTAGGGATCATTATGTCTCATTGCAGTTTAATATGAAGCATGACAAAATGTGCCAGCCTAAGGACACCTTGTCAGGTCTCCAGTGCCCTTCCAGGGAAGAAATTCTCTGTTGATCAATGGTTGTTAATAGCTGTGGCTTTACCACAGATTTGTCACTTTGAAAGATGTGCATATGTGCCTGCGTGTGTTCTTTCATTACTGGTCACCCTTTTTAAATCATGTTAGGCAGGAAAAAGTGCTCCTTTCTGGCAGGACTTTCCAAAGTGTCAAGTACGGAGTTTGAATATTGTGTCCCACTCCTTCTGAAGGAGTCTAGAAGGAATTCTGAGAGAAGCTGTAAGAGCAACTTCATTGATTCCTAGCGAAGAGAGAGAACTGATGCAGCAGCAGGACACCTGATGGACTGATGAATCTGGATTGAGGATCTGGGAAGACTTTTCCCCAAAATGACAGAACAGTGGCCATCCCTTTCATCACACACATCAGTCTTCAGTATCTGTTTTTCTATAACTAGGAAAAGTCCAAGGACTTGACTTGACTTCCCTTCCCTTCCCTTCCCAAACCTT
>VZRE01005029.1:0-34254 GCA_013396775.1 Cephalopterus ornatus
AATATTACCGGTGTAAAAATAGGAAATTTCCCAAGAGCTGAATTTGGAAGATGGGAAGAAGACTGTAATTATAATCATAAATGGTAACCATTAACACTGGGAGCTTGTAAAAGAGTCATAAAATTTATTATCAAAGAAAGAATTTCTTGTTTTTAACTTGACGATACCTGTTTTCTTAATTATTATTCACAGGTTTTGTGGACTTTCTCAGATAAACCCTGAGAACAAAGAACAAACCAGTTCCTGGACTTGAATTTAGGTGGTTTTTCAGTTACTTATTTTTTCTTAATACATATTCTTTAACATATCTTCATATTTTTCCCTTTTGTAGCCTTATTAAAGATTTTAAGGCAGGTTTCCAAGTCATTTCTAGACAATCACATCTTCCAAACCAGAAATTCACCAATATTCTTCACATTATTGGTAAAAGGAATGCACAAAAATGTAATATTAACAGGTTTTGGCCATGTTTCTTTGGAGGGAGCTCTCCAGGATGTCAGGGAATAAATGAAGTGTTTCTAATGGGAATTAAAATTTTTTTTCAAGGTGTGTTTTCTTTGGTGGCATCATTTTCTCTGCATAAACCAAGCAGCAGAACAGCATCAATTAGCAGGGAGTAATAAAGGCAGCAAGTGGAACTCTGGAGGGTTAATTTAAAAGTAAATCAGTGAAAACTGTCGAAGCTACAAATTCATCCTTTCTGAGGTTTACGAAAACAAGTGCATAATAATAACAACTCTCAATACCCCCTCATTTCTAAAGCACTTTTCACTTCAACACCTCAAAGGGCTTTATAAACCACAAATAATCATGGAGCAGGTGTCAATTAAAGGAGTTGGGCAGGAGCGGGGAAGTCAAACAACCTCTCTGAGCTCTGGTCTCTTCTGCACCATTGTAGATGTCATGTCAAAGTTCAGTAATAATCCTGAAGTTTAAACTGACCCCCCCCAAAACCAAACCCCAAAACTCTTAAAAATATTCTGGATTCAGCTTTCTGTCTTCAGCCAAAGTAAATTAAAACTTGCCCAGACCTTTCAGCTCTGAATCAAGGCAAAAGTCATCAGGAGCCCTCAAAGTTTGAAGGAATTGGATGGTGCCCAGGACTTTTGGACAAAGTCTGGTGTGGAACCAGTGAAATTTTTTATGATAATTGCAGCTAATTTTGATGTGAAAAATAAGAAAAAGCCTCACATCTCTCTTTTGTTCTATTTTTTAAGCTGACTGTATAATTTACATTTTAAGTGCTCATTAAGGTGAAAAATGTCAGCGCTGGAGAAAGAGCAAATAAATTACCTTCATGTCTTTTTTTTTTTCCCCCTTTCTTATTATTAATCTGGAGACCACAAAAAAAAAAAAAAAAGAATTCTCAATTAATGGAATGTATAATATGTCAAATCACATGCTGGCGAAACACCATTACAGTTCATTTTAATTAGGCCTTTTTCAGTGCCTGCAGACAGGAGTATTTGTAGCAGACTTTAAAATAGTACTATTATATAGTTACTGGTGTTTAAAATCAATTAGATTTTATGGAATGTTATTGCTTGCAATAAAAGATCCTGAGATTCAGTGTCACCCAGATGCTCTGCAGCTCTCGAGACCTCCAACTTCAACCTTCCCAAAGAACATTCCCAGTTTCCAAAAGCTCTTTTAGGGCGTTTAGAGGGACGTGTATTCACTATGGATGGTTTAGAAATCCACATTTCTGTTCTGTAATAAAGTTTGAGAACCTTCTTTCATCAATCAAGACGTGAAACTTAAAGTATTTTAGGCTTGAGGCTCTGAAATCTTGGGACAATTTGCTTCACAATTTTAGTTCTTTCTCTCTCCCCTCCAAAAAGCCTCCCAAACCCGCCACAAACAAACTAAAAAACCCCAAAACACACAAAACCACCCAAACCACCCGCAAAATACCACTTCCAGCAGCAGATGGTGAGTAAACCACCTCAAACCCGCTCCATTTAGGTCAGTGATATCAAAGTCTCCCAATATCCAGAGTTCCAAACTCCCACATCCAACTTTTTCCTGCCTATCCTCGTGCCCACGATTCAAGATCCAGCCGAAACCTTCCCCCGCCCAGAGCATCTGAACCGTAAAGTCTCTGCACACCTCATGAGAATTTAATTCTTTGATTCATTAAAGAGCTGACTTATAATGAATTAGACATGAATATTCCTCTCACTGAGAGAACTAATCTTGTCAACCTGCATTTGGGAAGATCTTGTTTTTTCCAAAGAATAAACACATGGATAAAGTTCCAAATATCATAAACTCATTCCTTTCTGATTCCTTGCTTGAAAATTCGGAAATATTTCAAGTAAAGAAACCAGGCTTAATTCAACTATTTTCTCTACAATTTATGCTCACAGGGCTCCAAATACAGTTACTTTTGGATAACACCATTTATAAATGTCTTGGTTGGACGCAATAGTCTAAATTTACTCAGTAAATTTGTATGTGATTTAACTTGTTGAGAAGCTTTTACCTTTCCCCTGTGCTCTGCAATTGGGTTCAGTTATTCAGAATAAATGCAGATTCTCACCCAGCTGCCTGTATTTTCTACATTTGTTAGTATTTTAAATACAACAGGGTTTTATATGAACATGTAAATAATTATTTTAGAGAGTTTATGGAGAGGAAACCCATCGAGCGTTAATTTCAATGAACTTTAACTCTTATGTAGAATTTTTTTCTTCATTTTCACACGATCTCTTTTTCTACTTTCTAATGACCCTTTTTGCTACAATAAGAAAGGCTGACATTACTGTTAATCACAGAGGGTATTTCACAGCTAATATGATGTTCAAGAAAGAAATGGCCATAATTACATCTTCAGATTGGGAAACATGGCAATTAGTCCGGGTCCTGTTCCTGACTGAGAACATGTTTCCCAGTTCCACGGAATAAATTGCTTTTATTACATATAAATGTGTGATGATGTAGCAATAAAAAATACCCAGGGTGAGAACAAAGCAATGAATAAACATGTGACACAAAGACAATGAAATTCTGCCTCTCTCTTCACTTACCGGTCGAAAGTTACTATTCATCAACCACAGAACAAAGATGTTCAGCATGAAACTCATGATATTTGGCATTTCTCCCTGATAATGCTCTCTGAAATATTCCAAGAAGATATATCCAAAGGAAACGTATATTTTTTTTTCTCTCAAACACTTCTGTTAACCACTTCTTATTAAAATTAAAGGATTAAAAAACATGTCCAACCAGCCCTATTGCTTAATTAAAATAAAAAAAATACTTGGAGAAATTCGATATATTGCAGTAATTGGTTGTGAAGCTTCTGAATGAGTGATGCTGGAAAAGCCAAGATTCTCATAGAGTTTGTCTCTATGTTTTTCAGCAGTGATGAACCTCAACCCAAATTCTGATGTGTGCGTGAATTTAACACTGACAATAATTGTTCCTGTCAGCTTGTTTGATACGGGAGCCTGTTTTCAAAGAAAATAACCCAGCCTGACTTTAGATCGAAACGCTGCTGGGAAGAGGGGGGATGTGATCATTTATTTGTCAGCATTTACACCACTATCATTACAGGGATACTGTAGGCAAAACAGAGCAAGAGAGAAATTATCCTTCATAGCAGTTGTAAGACAAGTGGCATTTATGTGTTATTTAAGCTTTAAGGCACCCCAGGAGGTGGTGAGGAAGCCCAATATTACAATTTTCATCATAACTGAAGGCACTCAGCTGTCAAGCTTTCTACATTTCACTGCAAGCAACTCATAAGCTCGGGTAGGTAGGAAAATCCCACACCTGGCAGTGCACTGTGGTCCCTACAGAACTCTGGGAAGAGCTGGGGGGTGTGAAGCCTTCAAGAGAAGACTCCTGGCTGTTGGACACACTGGGGACAAATGGCCTGGGGAGGAAGGATGAAGAACACGGAGCTTCATCAGTCTTTGGTCATCAGGGTTTGGCTGCAGAGAGTTAAATCCCTGGGGGGGACTGCAAATTCAAACTGATATTTGGAGGAAATCCATGTCTAGATCTGGAGGCATTGGAGGAAACCCACACCTAAACTTGGAGGTACTGGAGGAAATCCACGTCTAAACCTGGAGGTATCATCACGAGATGCTGCCACAGGGCTGACTGGGAGCTGTGGGGACAGAGCATCCACACCACAGTGAAATGCGTCTGGGTCCAATGCCAGAGGGAGGCTGAACTCAGATTTCCTTCTCTTTGGACAATGTTCAGCCTGGAGAAGAGCAGGCTCTGTGGAATTGTGGCCTTCCAGGACCTGAAGGGGCTACAAGAAAGCATGGAGGGAGACTTTTTACAAGGCCCTGGAGTGGCTGGACAAGGGGGAATGGCTTCCAACTGGTAAAGTAGGTTTAGATGAGATATTGGGAAGAAATCCTAGGCTATGAGGGTGGTGGGGCCCTGGCACAGGTTGCCCAGAGAAGCTGTGGCTGCCCCATCCCTGGAAGTGTCCAAGGCCAGGTTGGACGGGGCTTGGAGCAATCTGGGATAGTGGAAGGTGACCCTGCCCATAGCAGGGGATGAGACTGGATAATCCTTAGGGTCCCTTAAAAATATTCCCCAAGATGAAATGTGTTATGGCAAATTTAAATGTAGGAAGAGATGATGTCATCCTTCTTCCTATGTCCTGTAAACTTTCAAGGTTTGAAAATAGCTTTTGATAGATCGGTGATTTTAATCGGTCAAAATAAGGACTGACGAGGCGTTTTTGCTTCTCTCACCTCATTTTTTTCCAGTGAGTCCTGAATTATCAGGGGTAGAGGCTGTGATGCTGTATCATATGTCTGCTGAGATTGCTTGTAAGTAATGATAATGATATGATTTCTGCCATCTTATCGGGTTGCCCAGAGAAGCTGTGGCTGCCCCTGGATCCCTGGAAGTGTCCAAGGCCAGGCTGGATGGGGCTTGGAGCCACCTGGGCTAGTGGAAGGTGTCCCTGCCCATGGCAGGGGGTGGGATTAATGTGACTCTAACTCTAACCCAAATCAGTCTGTGATAGGATGATTAACTACATTCTAAAGAAATCACTAAAAAGGAAAAAGCTGCTGGATGTTCAGACCTGTTCACGTCCAGACGCAGCAGACCATTATATCGTTTGCAATGCCCTCAAAGGAGCTTTGCAGGGGCTTGTTTGTGAAGTTTCCCCCTAGAAATAGATCTCTGTTACTCTCTTGGCTATTGAAATAAACCCCTTTATGTTTATAAATCTTCCATACTGAAGATGAAGCTCTTTCTGTAGGCAAACTCTTCCTTTTAGCCCTGTAAGACTGATTTCAGATCCTCACAGACACAGTAAAGCCCTGAACTAACAAGCAACCATGAAAACAGATTGTGGAGCTGATGTAGCCACTGGCAGGACACAGCCAGAGTTTATTATTCCTGTATTCATAAAGCAACTTTGCCCTCAAATCTTCCTGTTTTGATGTACTGCTGTCGTGTTTCCTGGTGTCAGCATTGATTGAAGCTGATTGACTTCACTCCTGCTGCAGGACACAAAATGACAGATAAAAAAAAAAGGAAAACCTGCTTCTAAAGAGACTCAGGCTAGAACAGCACCAGGCACAGGGATTAATAAATGATGGATTTTGGAACAGACCAACATATTTCTGAATTTCCCCTGTCTTACCTGCGAAATATACCAATCTCATACCTGAGAAGAGGCAAAGGAGAAAACAGCAGACTAAGATATTTGTGTGAAGAAAAGTGGCTTGAAGATTTCCTAAAAGTTTGTATGTTGGAATAGATGCTTCAGGAAGAGATTTTCAGGATAATGAACAACTTTCTGAGCTGTGTGTCTTGTAAATGTGCTGCTTTTCATATTCAGGGAAGGCAGATGCCAGGCCAGCTTCAAAAAAGTCTATTAAATACTGACTGATAGATAGCAGACAAACAGTCTGGAAGGAGTTATAAAAATGCTCCCTGCCTTTTTAAGACAATAATTGAGGTTCAGAATGATCACTCCAGGTAATACCTTGGTGAGCACGAAGAGCCATGAGGTGAGAACAAGGGAACTGAGAGCTCTCCAAGTAAGGGATGCTCATTTGAAAATACAATGTGAAGGGAGCACAGGGAAAAAAAAATCAGATATTCAGCTGTTTACCCAAGTCATTACAGCCTAGAAAAGACCTGGAAAACCTGAAACAACTGTTTCTTTGAAGAATTCATATCCTCAAGGAGTGCAGCTGTGTGGTTCCTCCCGAGGGACAGGAGTGAAAGGAAGCAGGTGACAGTCACCTGAATGGAAAGGCAGGGGGTGGAGGCAGAAAAAGGAGGGGAACAGCACCTGCCTGGGGATCTGGGAATGAGGTTTTGCTGTCCTGCCAGAGAGACTGTCCAAAATACTCTCCAAAAAGGGACTGAAGGTTTGCTAAACACGGGTTTAGTGCACATTTGGCTGGAGGACAGGTTGTTTCCTTTGTTTCAACATGATTTTCTTCCTTTCTTTTGTCTGCTAAGCTCATATTTGTTTGAATGGCAGCAATTTTTCTGTGCACAATCTCATGAAAAAAAACCCCCTTTATTATATATGTGGTGGATTGGGGTGGTGAAATACCACAACAGTGTTGAAACTTGGGCTGAACTTTTGTCATCAGCTCTCAGCCCGAAAAGGTGGAGTTTGTCTCCTCGGGAAAGAAAGGAGCTTTGGGGTCATGTGCAATAAGGTGAAGGGTCTAGAGGGGGCATAAAAGGAGTGTCTGAGGGTGCTTGGTCTGTTCAGCTGGAGAAGAGGAGCCTGAGGGCAGCGCTCATCAGGCTGCCAGAGCTCCAGGAGCTCTCAGGGACAGGGTGGGATTGTTGGGCTGCCTGTGAAGGGCCAGGGGTTGCACTGGATGGTCCTTGTGGGTCCCTTCCAGCTCTGGGCAGTCTGTGATTCTGTGATTAATATTTCAGTGCCTGTGCTCAGTGACTAAACTGAACCAGGATGCAAAAAAACATGTAACTTCTGTTGAAAAAAAAGCCAGACAACTTTTCCCCAACCTCTGGAAAATGACAATAAAATCGATTAAAACAAAGCTTCTGGCAGCAGATCATTTTGCAGAATCATCCATCAGCGTAACACAACATGAAGAGACCCTTAGGAGGGACAATGAGGTGTGAATAAACATCAGTGTCTCTGCTTGGCATCAGCTCTTTAGTCCATCACAGATGTGATGCAGCACTCAGGAACTCTGCAGCAAGTGCACAGGATGGATAATTTTTGGCTAGTAATGTCTGTGGGATGGGGTAGGTGACATGGGGATATGTCCCTCAGCAGAACTCCAGGTGGGTCACTCATAGAAGTTCAGAAATCAGCCTGAACTGTGCTCTGCCACTGCACTCTTGATGCCACACAGAGGGAAAATATTAAGGTGGGAAGGACTTTTCACAGTAAAATTTCCCTTGTCCTGTGAGCAGCTTGATGAGACATTCGAACAACACCAAATCACTGTGACGGACAGAAAAAGAGCTTCTTACAGGAAGCCAGAATTCCCTTTGGAAAGGCTGGTTCACACTGTCCTGTCACCTCTGCTTCCCAGTGTTTGTGTCCTGGAACTCTGCTGGGTGAGTCAAGGGCGAGGGAACAGCAGCAGCTCTGCTGCGGGAAACGAGGGCTGGCACCTAAAATTTCTGAATAATCAGTGGTGTTCCCGGGGGGTATTTGCTTTCCTTTGGAGTCTGCTCCAAGCAGTGTCTGAACATGGCATTAAAGAGACTTGTCAGCTTTCCTGTGAAGGATTAAATTGAGCCCGTGTCTGTGTTTCTGTAGGAACAATTTAGTGCACCCTTTTATTTGGATATTATTGCCAGCTTCTCTACCAGAAAGTTATACTCTCTCTCCTCGCAATTCTGGGTTAGAATCACAAAATAGAAGAACAGTAAAAAGCTTTTCTTTTCATCTGCAAGTGATAAAAAGCAAGGTAAAAATGTCAATACTCCTCTCTCTCCGATTCAGGGGCTGTTTGCAGTGTACTTTGAAGCTTCATAAACCGGCGGAATAAGGATCAGCGGATAACTGTTGGAAGGGGGAGGGGTATTAAATGGCAGAAACAGGAAGTTTGGGATGCTTTATGGAGCAGCGACTCACATTTCCAATCAGATCAACAAACAGAAAACCTCAAAATGTTGTGCTTGATCCTTTGCTCAGAAAAAAACAGGTTCTAAAAAGAGACATAGAAGCTGTTTTAACGAAACAGTCTGGCAGTAAACTCTACCTGCCAAACTGGAGGAGAGCCAAAAGAAGAAGAGCAAAACCTGAGAAGACATAAATCTACTGCCATCATTTTCGCAATAACTTCTTAAATTGTTTCTGCCATTGAATAGTTACACTTAAAAAGCCATCATACATCTTGAGTGTCAGTAATTAACTTTTCCTTTCTTTTTTTTTATGATTCCAGGAAAAGATGATTTAAGAGGTTTTTGTCTCTGGCTGACAACGTTCACACCTGAGGAACAGGGGGATACATTAGAATTATAACCCTGGGTTACATTCCTGTGGAAAACTTTGGGCTTTAACACACTGCAGATCTTGCTTGGGTTGTTTTTACGTCCCTCTGAAATAGTTGATCAGTTCTGCACTAGGTCAGCTGAGCTACCTGGTGTCTTTACAAATCCAACAAGAGCAGTTATGGGATTTACTAATTTACTGTGCAATGAACTGAAACCAAAAAATTAGATAATTTCCCAGAGTACTGGACATTTTGCAGCTCAAGAAGTTACAGCTGCATTTTTTGGTTGGTTGTGTGGTTTCTTCGGTTTGATTTTTTTTTTTTCTTTTTTACAAAAAGTGGTTTTCAAAGCAAGATTTCCAAATATTGAGGTTGGAGAAGCCCTCCAAAGTCCAATCTTTGACACAATCCCACCTTGTCAAATACTGTGAAGTGAATATTGAAGCAGTAACCCGGTCCCCACCTGGAACTGAACTGGGAAAGGAAAGGCAAACACACCAAAGTGAGGAGTTAAGGCAGGAGTCTTATTTAATTTATTTTAATTTAATTGGGATTGAACACTGCAGAGCCCTGAACAGGACGCAGCAGAGTCATTCCAAAGGAAAAAAGGGAACAAGGTGAGCACCTTGAGCTAGTGGAAACCTCGGTCTCAAAGCCCTTCCCGTGCCTTTTGCTTCCCAAATTCTTCAAATAGACTCTTTAATTAAATCCAGCAAGATTCTATGATTCCAAAGGAATGAGCCGCTGCTCTGGCAGGGCTGAGAGGAATGAGCTGACCAGGAGACAAAATCTTGAGGAATATTTTCCACCCGTTTGTCTCACAGAATCCCAGAATCCCAGAGTGGTTTGGGTGGGAAGGAACCTTAAGGATCATCTGATTCCACCCCCTGCCGTGGGCAGGGACACCTTCCATTAGACCAGGATGATAACAGTGGAATTAATAAGAAGTCTTTGAAAGACCAGTGGGCTTGGATTTAATTAAGAAACCCCTGAACCACAGCAGTGTAGTGCACAGCGTGAAATATAATCATTAATGGAAAGGTTAATGAGTTAATTAGCCACATTTAAATGTTTAATTCAAATAAATGTCCACCTATTCTCCGGGATAGGGGCCATTTTGTTTCCTCTCTTTACACAGCCTGGGGTTTTCTATCTCCAGTATTCTCTAGGAAATCCAATATATGACAGGCTGGCTTTGGCTAAACAAAAAAAAAAAAAAAGGAATTATGGCCTTGATTCTGAATCTCACTTTTTATTTCCAACTCTAATATAATGGACTTGAGTGAGGTATAAGACACATCCTGGAGCAAACCATAATAATTAATCTGCATGACTGGATTTAGGACAAATCAGACACATCACAGTTCTCCTTGCTCCTGGGTAGCAGCAAAATGCTACTGAAAAGACCAGCACAAGGGTACAACTGGATAGACGCTGGCCCAAGTAGTCAAAAAATATGTGACTTTGGGCCAGATAATAAAGGAAAAATAAAGATCTTCAGATTTTTCAAATATAGGAATGCAAATTTTGAGTTTGCAAAAAATATTCTGAATATTTTATTATTTATAACCAGTGTGTGAAAGGGTTGAGTGGAACTGAGGTGAATTATTTTACACAGGAAGATCCATGATCGTTATTTTCTTTGTTGGAAGTGGCAGTTTGAGTTCCCCCCAGGTCTAAAATATGAATTTAACTAAAGAGCATATTCATGACATTATTAACGTGATATTTAAAATAAATAGACAGACCTGATTACAGTGTGGTGATTTCCTCATAATGAAATGGGAGAAATGTGGTATCATAGGGTCTGCAATAAAAAGAAAGTTGCTATGCTTTGTTCAGAATTGTCATTTCTGTTTCTCAATTAAAAATCAAAACAATTGTTTTGCAACTAAATTTGCTCGTTTACTGTGAAAGTCGAACATTTTGGGACAGTGGGTAGAGTAAAATATGTTTCTGCACATATCACTGACCCAGTCATGTAATATAATATAAAATGCCCTTGTTAGCATTTCTTTTACAAAGGTTTATTTTGGGGATGTTTTTAGTTTTTGTATTAACCCGTTATTTTGGACACTTTTTTTTAAAAAAGGGATATAGATACAATTTAGCTGCTGAGTTACATTTCTAAGCTCTCCTGGGGGTACATCACATTACTCGTCATGGAGTAAATCC
Organism: Cephalopterus ornatus; assembly: GCA_013396775.1. NCBI lineage: Eukaryota > Metazoa > Chordata > Aves > Passeriformes > Cotingidae > Cephalopterus > Cephalopterus ornatus. The sequence continues at coordinate 10,602 of VZRE01005029.1, forward strand.
AGTTTCTGGGGGCCTGATGTGCAATTAAAACACAACAGTGGGACAGCACAAAGCAATATCCACCAGGAAAATGCTCTGAGGTGTCCAAGGTCAGGTTGAAGCAACCTGGGATGCTGGAAAGTGCCCCTGCCCATGGCAGGGGTGGGACTGGAATGAGCTTTAAGGTGCCTTCCAACCCAAAGCAGTTGGGATTCTACGAAACATTTTCAAATGGTAGTAAAAGAAGGATATCCTGAGATGGATTTGAAGCTGTAGCGTTTTGGCAGAGATTGGGTACCTGTGTGCACATCTGCCCCACCTCATTTATCTTTTAGAAAGTCCAAGGAGTTTGAGTTCTTCCTGGACCCAATTTTACCCTCTGTGTGTGCAGATCCTAATTTCCTTGCCACCTGCCTTTCCAGCCATGCACCTCCCTCCTGTGCAGTCATGACCTTGCCCAGTGGAGGAACAAATACTCCCGAGGACAAAACCACAAACACCTGCAGGATGCCCTGGGGACAACAACAACCTCAACTCCCTCGGGATTTCTTTATATGACAGGGGTTCAGAGAATCCCAGGATGATTTGGATTGGAGGAACCTTAAAAGGCCATCCAGTGCCACCCCCTGCCATGGGCAGGGACACCTTCCACTAGCCCAGGTTGCTCCAAGCTCCATCCAACCTGCCCTTGGACACTTCCAGGGATCCAGGGGCAGCCACAGCTTCTCTGGGCAACTTGGGCCAGGGCCTCCCCACCCTCACAGGGAACAATTCCTTTCCAATACCCAATCTAAATCTACCCTCTTTCAGCTTTAAGCTGCACCCCCCCGCCGCCGCAACTTCTATCACTGTTTGCCCCTCCCCTTTATTTTGTAAGCCCCCTTTAGGCACTGGAAGGGGCTCCAGAGAGACCTTCCCTTCTGCAGGTGAACCCTCCCAGCTCTCCCAGCCTGGCTCCAGAGAAGAGAGGCTCCAGCCCTTGGAGCATCTCTGTGGCCTCCTTTGGACCTGCTCCAAGAGGTCCTTATTGTGCAAAATCAAAGTCTGGCTTCCAGCTCCAAACCATAACCAAGTCCTACTCCCCTATGCCACAGATCAGACCTGCTGTAGACCCCAGGAGCCACCTCATCCTAGACATGTTTTGCCATCATCTTTGGCAGATCTCTACCCACCCTTTGATCACCACCAGTATTGTGAGTCTGTCTCTGATCTGTGCTGCTCTGCGTGAACTCATCCCACCCTTCTTCAGTTCCACCCCACCAATTCTCACCTCATTCCCACCAAGGGATTCTTGCTACTCCCTGAACACCAAAACTCTCCCGCTGAGCCGAGGAAACAAGTACTGGATTTCCCTTCAGAGCTGTCCTCTGTCCTCGATTCGAAGGGGAATCAAGCCATACATCCCTCTGAGCTGCTTCGGCTTCAAAATAGGACTTTACACACATAACAGGCCTTTGAGTCCCCTTTTCATTCCACTTTAAAGCAAACCAGCATCAAAGACACTGAGGGAAGATGACAGGAAACATCATTTGAATCTTTCATAACACTGACACGACACTGCCAAGGATCAGTTGCTACCCAGTCTTTCAGACAATAAATGCATAGATCTTGGAGGCATGCTTCCCGAGCTGAAAGGTCTCTTTCTTTTTTCACCTATTCCTCCTCTGTCTCCCTCCCTCCAGCAGCCCAAGTCCTCAGTGTTTCAGTCTTGCTTGTTTTGGGAAATATCTGACTCTGCCACTCCTTCAGCAACAAAAGTTTTGATCAAAGCAAAAAGCAAAGCTTGGATCTTCCACCAGCCTTGATCCCAAATTGTAATAGAGTGGATCTAGAACTCTGCTAGACCTTTATCTTCTGAAAATTTGGTTAAAAATTCAGTTAAGCCTAAACTAGATTAAAAATTAGAGGAGTCAGACGTACACTCGTGCAGTTTTCATTTCCTGAGTAGATCTTGTTTTAAGCAAATTCATCCCCATTAATTGGTGAGATCAGATACCTGCCATCAGTGGTGAATGACATGCTTTGCATGAATAATGTTCCTGCAGAAGCTGTTCAATCTAAACAAGACTATTAACGTGCCATTCCCAAAGGATTAACGCCCCAGCACCAAATTATTCGTGTATTACTCGAGATATTGTTTTCAGAGCACTGTATTAACTGAGAAGTGTGTGTGTTAATGGAAACTCCCTTGGAACAGATTTCCTTTTGAATCGCAATGCATGTTTGATTGGAGCGGATTGCTGAGATATTGGAAAGTGGACTGGGAAGTGACTGAATATTAAGGATTAATTTCCTTGGTATTATAAGACAAAGATTGTTTTCCTCTTGCTGGCAGCTCACCACCAGAAAGCTCAACTATGTACAGGCTGCCAGTTCCCAGGGTTTGGTTATGGAAGAAGGAGACATTACATAGCACAAGGGTGAAAGAGGGAGAATGTCTCTGAACTAAAAACACAAAAAAAATTAGAAATATTTATGGTGGTCGATTCTGTACAAAATCCGGGAGCAACTGGTCATTTTTAGACTGATTTTCTAAGAAAATGGAACCCTCCATGTGTATTTGCTTGCCATTTTCTTTAGTATCTTAACCTTACTGGCTATTTTCACTCAAATTTGGCAGGAGGACAAATACCTCAGACACTGAAATTAATAAAAGGCTTATAAAATATATAGAGATGAATAAAAGAATAATTGTGTTAATATTTCTCACTGAAGCACTGCTTCATAGCCCCATTTCGTGAGAGGCAGGATATGATCTGCACAATGCCCAGGGAAGATTTTGGTGTCTCTGCAGCTCAGGAACCACCTGCTTCTACATTTTGAGTCCTGTTCATCCAAAGATAACAATATCACAACTTTAGAAGCTGTAAACCCACTTTTGCAGAGCTCTGTTCCTCCACAGACACCTGAGAGAGGAGCAATAACTGCAGGAATAGTGACTTGTTTGCACAACATCACAAGTCGAGTCAAGTTTTGCCAGAAAACACTTTCATGCCACCCACCATCTATCCCTGCCAATTTTTTTGTTGCTCCCTGTGACAGTTACATTTGCAGTTTGATTAATGACTTCATTCCAGTGCTTGGAGTATGTTTTATATTCCTAGTTCCAGAAAAGAAAGGCAGGTAATTAGACAAATAGAGTGCAGTAGCTGAAAGGACTTTTTAAAGCTGTTAATGAAGCAATAAAATAACATGAATAAATATGACAGAATGAGGGACCTCTAAAAATTTAAGATTTCTTTTTTTTTTTTTTTTTTTAATTCTGCATTTTTCCTGGAACAAGACAGTCAGGTCTTTGCTAAATGCACAAAGGATCATGTTAGATGTTACTACTACTTAAATTATGGAGCAGGTTTTAAAAGTGAGACTTGGTGTTCACCTGCAGGCTACTGGTCATAAAGCACAGCAAAGCCAGTTCAAACAACCCCCTTTAATTATGACTCACAAACATTACTCTTTGTGCCAAGCTGATAATTGAGACAGTTATTTTCCAGGATGTGCAGCAGCAGCTGTGGGCCATAACCCAGAAAAGCCATCTTTGAATTGCTCATTATTTTTCAGTAATTGCCTAATTTTAGCCTTAACACACCTGAATTTTGGTGGTATCCCAACAGCCTAAAAAAGTGGAGGCACATCCCCTCTGCCAATCCTGCAACTCTCTCCTTAAAGACTTTTTAAAAACACTTCAAAAAGCCGTATTTTAGCCTTCTGTCAAGACACAGGTTTGCATAACAAATGATCACCCTTACGTGACTTATGCATATTAAACTTGCACGTGCACTTGAAGGAGTCAGGAGTTCTGTGTTTGACATGACCTGAATTTGTTACAGAAATTGTCAATTAAGTGGCCCAACTTGAAATGCATTTAGAAGGGAACTCTATTGCTCGTGATGATGCTTTGCTGGCATTTCTGGACCCATTCAAGGCACTCCTCTCCAACCTTAAAAGAAAGTTTTCAGAGCAGATGGAAAGATAAAGAGAAGAGGCTGATCTGCCCTCCTTCAAACTGGGAAGAGGAGATGAAAAACTCAGTCTCCAGCTTCAGGAGAAGTCACTTTTCTAGAAATTCTTTAAAAAGCAACAGCTATTCCAAACCCGTTGTGTAATGTTACTGGTTTTGTGCACCTGCTCTTGCTTTTAAAGGAAATTTCAGCTTTCTTTGAGTGTGCTTCTCTTGGGGTTGGTATTAACTGCAGGAAGACCTAGGTTTTTATTTGAACTGCCTGGAGTTATGTGGGGCGAATGTGGACCTTGGGGATTCATGGAAAACCCCCCGCCAGAATTGGCATGTTTGCAGACCTGACACCTCTAAGAAAGTCACAGAGTAACTGAGGTTGGAAGGCACCTCCAAAGACCACCCAGTCCAATTTTTCTGCTCAGACAGGGCCATCTGGAGCAGGTTGCCCAGTTCTGTGTCCACTTGGGTGTCTCCAAGGATGCAGACTCCATAGCCCCTCTGGCTAATCTGTTCCAGCATTTCACCACCTTCACAGTAGAAAACTCTCCTGTTTAAGTGGAATTTCCTGTGTTTCAGTTTGTGTGTTTTATGGAATCACAGAATCCCCTGAGCTGGAAGAGACCCACAAGGACCATCCAGTGCAACCCCTGGCCCTGCACAGTCACCCCAAAATCCCCTCCTGTCCCTCAGAGTGTTGCCCAATGAGGTCTCCCCTCAGTCTGCTCTTCTCCAGCTGAAAAAACCAAGTGCCCTCAGCCCCTCCAGACCCTCCCGCATTAGTTAAAACCTCAACACAAGACAAATCAGTTGGGTAAAATGGCAAATAAAAAGTACTGGAATATTCAAAAGACAGACAGAACTAAAGAGGACTATAAAGTTCATATTTATTTTATACAGATCAGCTGATTTTATATCAGGTCAGCTGGAAAACATATGTATGTGGCTCACAGAAAACTGATTGGACAAAATAACTCCAGAAAGTCCTATATCAATGCAGTCCCAGTTCAGCCTGAAGTTTTAGCTGTGTCCGGTCCCACTGCATTTTATCAGGAACAGCACTGAGGGAGTGAAAACCAAAAAAATCCCTTCCGGAAATTTTTCCTAGTGGTTATCTCAGAATATTGAATAAGAGAATAAAATGGCCATATGGAAGTCGTGGTTTTGTTATCACACCAGATTAGCTGGAGTCATGTTGTCAGCACAATAAGGAGCAGACAAAGCAACTTCTTGTTAATGTGGCCCTTATGGTTATTACTTATGTGATTTAAAAAACCCTACAGTTACTGCTCATCAATATTCAGCCTCCTGGGGGGTGGGGAACAAAAAAGAGGTGGATTAGGATCTTTAAGATGCCCAGATGTTGCTGGAAGCAGCAGCTCCCCAAATACCCCATTAGTTCTCTCATAGCTGTTTCACATTACCCAAAATCTGTGGTGAGGGAGTTCTCGAGCAACAAGCCTCTGCTTGGGAGCTCTTTCACTTGAGGGTGTTCCACATCCTTTCTTCAAACTCAGAATGCCTGATTTCCTTCCAATTAGCTTTCCCATCCTCTCTTAATTGAAAAATCCTGAACCCTCAGGGACATGTTTTCTCTCTTCCATTCTCACTGGGTCAAGTCTTTCCCCCAGCTTCCTCATGCCTTTAGAAGCGAAGCTCTTTAGCATCCTGCAGCTTGATGTGGAGGAAATTAGACATGTCCAAATATTTATTAATTAGAGATGTCCAACTATATTTACTTCCTCTTATTTTGTTTCCATCTATAATACAGGGAACGGTCCCTGTTACCTGACTTAAAAAAGACAGGGAACTTCTAATTAGCAAAACTGGCATATATTTTCACTGTTAATTTTAAATTAGCAAAACCCAGACTAATATCTACAACAGTGTATAATCTATAATTTTTTCTTCATAGCAGTCCTTTTGACACAACATGTGAGACTTTCATGTGAGGATTTCAGTCCTTCTCAAGAGCATGTGGCCCTGGAAAGCCGCTCCCAGCCTTCCAATCGGCTTATCAGCTTCTGTCTCTCACTGACAACTTCACATCCTCCAGCTCCAAACTCAGGTTCATTAATCAAGGAAAACAAGGGCTGAAGTACCTGCACAGCGAATGGGAAAGTTGTTTTATAAATATTTCCTATTTCTGCAACAGTTAGGTGTGGTACCCCTAAAGTTGCCTTCTAATGCAGCACGAAACAGCTACACTTTGTCACTCCCTCTCCATGTGAGAGACAGTGACAATAATGTGCTCCAGGAGCTGAATTTCTCATAGTTTCACACATTTCTATGAGAATATTGCTGCCTCTTTCTGCAAGGAACAAACTGTATTTTCTCTGGAAAATTTTAGTCTGCAGCTCATTAGAAGCATCCTTGGATCAATGTTCATGGAATCGCAGAAACCCAGAATGGTTTGGGTTGGAAGGGACCTTAAAGCTCATCCAGTGCCACCCCCTGCCATGGGCAGGGACACCTTCCACCAGCCCAGGTTGCTCCAAGCCCTGTCCAACCTGGCCTTGGACACCTCCAGGGATAGGGCATCCTCTGGGAAGTCTATTCCAGGACCTCCCCACCCTTACAGGGAAAAATTCATTCCCAGTATACCACCTAACCCGGCTTTCTGGCAGTGGGAAGCCAGTCCCCCTTGTCCTGTCCCTCCATCCTTTGTCCCCAGTCTCTCTCCAGCTCTCCTGGAGCCCTTTCAGGCACTGGAAGGGACTCTGGGGTCTCCCTGGAGCCTTTCCTTCCCCAGGCTGAAGAGCCTCAACTCTCCCAGCCTGTTTCCATAGGAGAGGAGTTCTACGTTCCAAAATGATCCAGGGAGTTCAGCAGCATCAGATCTGCCAAAGCCATTCCATTCATTGTTGCATGTACCTGGAACTCAACAAGGACAAAGGCCAAGGCTCACAGGTGGGATGGAGCAGCCTTCTACAAGAAGAGGTACAGCTTTTGCTCTTTGATTTACAAGGCAAGTGTTTTCCATAAACTATTAGAGTATATTTAGAAGTTGAATATTTTGTTTTCTAGGGCTCCAAAAATGAGGAAGAGCTTTAGGAGGGTGAGGAAGAAGGCAAGGGAGGCCAGTTGGGTGATAGAGGTGAATGGATGTTCTACTGTTGGTTGTTAGGATGAGGAGGGTGGCAACTGGGACTCAGAGTAGGAGTTGTGAGAGAGGGTGGAAGGGTCTTATGTTGTTTGGATTTGTGTAGGAAGGGACTAAGTTTCCCAAATATCCAGGCGGTGCCTCCCGCTTTGGCACTTTCTCTGTGCTGTTCCGCTGTTGTTCCTTAGACTCTTCACTCCATGACTGCCTGGAGCAGGTTGTCTTACCGCTGAGGTGCTGATCTGCTGAGAACTGAGGCTCCATCTGGTAGGAAACAGAGTTGAGAGGCAGGGAAGGGCCAGCAGGGACAGCACTGTCCGTGTCTGTTCTCCAGCCCAGACTCCTGGAGCAGTGCTGGCAGTCCCTCACAGCCTCTTCCAGCAGAGGTCAGCGCTAAGGGCGAATATTCAATTCCATCATGTGTCTGCTCACCTTCGCACCCAGAGATGCCAGGATGTGTGAAGAGCTGGGGAGTGACCTCTGATGTCACATTGATTAATTGGGGAACTTTACTCTCACCACTGGATCCCAAGTGCCTGCTCAGATTAATTATCATTCCCTCAGAAGGCTATTTCTCTTCCAGTGCCTCCTTTCGAGTCTCTCCAGCATTCCTCACGCAGCAGGGGATGTTCCTAACAAACGGTTTTGGGGACCATTGAAGCCACTTCTGAACATCCTCTTTCTTTCGCACTGGGTGGAAAAATCGGTTATTATAAATTAGCAGCACTAAAGTACTGATAAAACATGTTCAAAGGCAAATTTTCCAAGTAACTAGAAACTGCCATTGTGAGGATGATATACTGACAGCAACAATGTAAGTATTTTAATGAGCAAGTTTACTTCTGAAAACATGCTCATAGCCATGGTTTCTTTAAAGCAGTCTCATTGTCCCTAAGGCTCCTCAGTCCCATCTTCAAGCAATTTAGATCCTTTACCAACACCAGCAAAGAGATTTCCACACAGACTAGTTTTATCCTGGAGATATTTTGGCCTGTTGTGATGTACCAGAGTTTGCAGCTGATATATTGTCTTTTTTTTCTTCTTTGAGGAACCCATATATTTGAAGGTCTCAGGTTTGAGCAGGGCACCATTAGCAAATCCTGAGTTTGGCTCTTTTGCAGAGCACAAACTTTGCTGGATTTCCTTCCCAGCCCTAACTCTGGAGCTGCCCGTGTTGCTGTGTTATTTCCCATTCCCCAAAGTTGAGCCCAGAGCTGGAGAGAGGCAAATTTCAATGCAAAAGTTCCTAATGCAGTCTAGCTCTGACATGATTACAACTAGGTTAAATGTATTAGTTCTCCACATATTACACTAGAGGTCATACAACATCTAATTTATTTCCCTGCCTTTCACATTTCACACTCCCCTGAATGTAATTTCTTTCAATTTTCCCTGCTGTCAGTAATTGGGGAGCCACACATCCCTCTTCTCCAACAGACTCCCTGTGATTATCCTGGCACTGCATTCTGTGTATCCATTAACAACCAGGGATCAAACTTTCCCCCGGGCCTGCTTTCCATTTCTCTCTCACACACTCATTCATTTGTTAAGGGCATGAAGTCCTCCTGTATTTCACATTTACAAAGGTAAGTAGATTCTTAAGAAGAAAAAAACAACAACCCCACAAAACTTGCCTTTCAAAGCTCACTTTTTTTCTTGGTTTCACCTCCCCCGTGATGTCTCGGAGTGTTTTCAGCAAGGATTTCACCTCGTCTTGCCAAGTCTTTCAGTGATAGTGACAAGGAAATGTAAAGTTTAGATTATTTTGTAAACTGGTGCAGGGCAAATGGAATATCAAAGGAGAGAAGAGCTCAAGTTTGGTTTCAGCTCTCACAGTTCTTGTCACTTCTATTACGTTCCTGGAAAGTCTCTCAGGGTCTGCATCTGGTTGTAGCAGCAGTTTGGTGATCCTGGAAGGCCAAGTTCCAGCAAGCAGATCTTTCTTACACCTGGCTTTACAACAGGAGTAACTGATTTGTAATTGCTTGACAAACTCTGTGGTAGTGACTCCCTCACTGTTCCCCAGCTCAAAGTGCTCCAACCTCTTCTGAGAATGAGATTCAGCCTTTTATACATCCGTTAGTTACTCCCGCGTTTTAATCCTGTCTCAGGAAGAACCAGGATCTCTTTGCACCTGCCCTCTCTCTGCAATTTTTACTCCACACTGTTCCCCAGGTGTGAAGAGCCTGAGTTTTGCTGTTCTCTTGGCACCTGACTGAAATTGTTATTACTCAGCTCTCACGTTTGACCTGCAAATTCTGTGAAGAAAGACCTGCAATCCAGCAACAGGGGAGGTTGTAAGAAGGAGAAAGAAATCCCTGGGGACGTCTGTTACAGCATCCCTTCTCTCCTGGCAAACCCTCCTGTCCTCATCCCTGCAGCTTTTGCCACTTCAGCCCCATCTTAACCTATTTCTGTGGGTTTGGGAGCTTTGAGTTTGATAATTCAACAACATGAAAGACGAGGGTTGTCCTGTCATACCAGACCTCTGTCAGATTGAATATTTCCTCTTAGAAATGTTCTGCCACCTGAGAGAAAGGCTTGTTTGTGGAAAGATAATGGAAATGCAGCAACACAAGGACTCCCAACTTGCTGGACCTCACCTGGGAGGAGATTTCACAGAAATAATTGGAGATGTTGTTAATTCAAATTCACTTGGATTTCCAGACAGTTTTGTTGCTGAAACATTCCATTCTGCAGCATTATTTTCATGTAAATAGTGAATTTTTTTTTTAATTTTTTTTAGAGAGATTTCAAGAAAACTTCCCCATTTCCATAGGACCTCTGGTTTTGGGTTTTATTTTTGTTATTCCCTTTCCCTTCCCTTCCCTTCCCTTCCCTTCCCTTCCCTTCCCTTCCCTTCCCTTCCCTTCCCTTTTTTCCTTTTCCCTTTTTCCCTTTCCTTCATTTCCTTTTCCTTCCTTCATTTCTTCCTTTCTCTCTTTCTTGCTTTCGTTCCTTCACACAATGAAATAATCCCTCAAATACCAAACACTGTTCCTGTTTCATGTCACTTTTCTTAGCACCAGAGAATCCTGGAAAATTTTGTTTTGGAAAGGACCTTAAATCCCACCCCGTGTCACCCCCTGCCATGGGCAGGGACACCTTCCACCAGCCCAGGTTGCTCCAAGCCCTGTCCAACCTGACCTTGGACACTTCCAGGGATGGGAAGTATCTTCAATTCAGGAATTCGTTTAATTCTTTGATGCACCACCACCTTTGTAATTGCTCTGGAGCAGCAGATTTTCAGGTTATTCTGTAGCAATTGCCTTCAAACAGCCCATGCCCATAAAACCTCGCAGATCACTTGGCTGTCTCTCCTCAGGAGAGGGAATTGCTGCACTGTCAGGACTCTGCAGTCCATGGAACGTGGTGTAAAATTCTGCACTAGTCCCTGAACACAAGTGTCTTCACTGCCTGGCAGGGGGAACAACCCATAATTCAAATTAACCTCCCTGGGTAACGAAATTTTGTTACGTGTCATTATGTTGTATTACAGGAGATCCATAAATCAATCCCAGCAAGCCATTTGCTTAAATGACAGGATTTTGGGTGTGACAGAGGGAAGCCACAACCCTCCCAAGGATTCATTTTTCAAATAACGGGGAAATCCAAAGTGGAAAACATAGAATTTTGTGAAATGACAGCATTTTGGACCCTCAGAACGCTTCATTCTGTTTAAGAACCGATAGACAAGAGTATTCCCCAATATAGATCGTGTAATTTAGTTATAACAAGGGACTTGGTTTTGCCTGACAGCTTCTGGAGGGAGTTGTACCCAAGTGCCACCACACCAGCTGTCACACTTTGTGCCCTTCTCCTGGACCAACCCCAGTGTCACCCTGCACTTCCAGAACCTCCAAGCAATTTATTTACACTTTACCAAGAACATTTCCAGGTTTTTCCAGTTCAAAAAAAAAAAATATATATATTAACAGGCTGTTTTGATGCTCTGTGTCCTCTGGAGCTGTTGCCTTTAAAAACGTTTTCAACTGATTGTTTTAAATGTTTCCAAATTAATTGGACCATGTTGCTTCTTGGGCATTTTGCTTTCCTAACAGTTGTTTTACATATATTTTAGTGTCAAAGGAAAGCTTTCAGTGAGATTGTTTTTATGTTCCCAGGCCAAGCTTTTTCAAGATGTTGTGGATTGAAAAAAAAAAAAAACAAAAAATGAGAGCAAACGTAATTTTTTAAGGGAAGCTTAGTTTTTTGCAATTTGCTTTGTTCATACTCAGATTCTTCCCACCTTTTTAAAGAGCACAATTACAGAAAAGTGAAGTAATTGAGCCTGATTCACCATCATTTCCCCTGGTTTTATGTGGGGTAAGAGTTGTTTTTAATGCCGTTCCAAACGCGTAAAACTAAAATAAGGCAGTAGTAATTCAATTCCAACACACACACCAGGTACTAAAAATGTCTGGAGGGAAAGAGCTTTAAATATGTGTAGACAAATAGATGCTTCAACCATCCAAGACCCAGAGGTTTATGACTATCCCTGATCCATGGCAGGCTTCCCATCCCTGTCCCTGGGAGTCGTTGGACGTGTGAGTTGAGGGCACAGAGATCGTTTTGTCTTCAGCATTTTGGTTTTCCTGCTTTATCTTCCTCCCCACTGCTGGAGGAATCAGATTTGCAAAGAAAGAAAGGCATAAAGAGCTCAGTCCTCAGGTTTCTCAGTAATTCCTGGTATCCCAATTCATTCCTAGGGCAGCTCCATCTGTTCCCAGGGAAATTACATGCGGTGGATTTTGCCCAAAGTGGTTAAAAGCTGGAGGAGCCATTAATTTTTGTAAATTTTGGAGGCACTACCAAGATGAGAAGGAGAGAGGGGTTAGTGATGTGATTTGGGAGGCAATGGGTAAGAAAAGGATTTAATTAAGGGTAATGGGAAAGCATTAAGGCAAAGGAAATGTGCCAGGAGGTTGATTTAAAAACATATACAAATTCTCAGTGCTCTGATCAATTTAACACTTCAGTAACCATCAGAATAATGTGGGACTCCCACTGTTTGCAGCAATTAAATGCTTGTGTTTAAATAGCAAAACCACACAAACCAAGAACCAGAACGTGACCCAGGTCTGTTCCATCCCCAGCTGCCTCTGGAATTTTTTCCCAGCAGGATGGCAAGGCCTGGCAAAAGACGATGATCTTGCCAGTTAGTTGGGTTATTAACTTGTCATCTTTGATGCTCGTTTATTTGTTTTAAAGTTCGGTTACGACTGTTCTCACAAAAAACCAGTTCAATGGTAGTGCTAGGACACAGGGAGTGGCTTCCCACTGCCAGAGGGCAGGGTTAGGTGGGATATTGGGAAGGAATTCCTCTCTGGGAGGGTGTGGAGGCCCTGGCACAGGTTGCCCAGAGAAGCTGGGGCTGCCCCTGGATCCCTGGAAGTGTCCAAGGCCAGGTTGGACGGGGCTTGGAGCGACCCGGGCTAGTGGAAGGTGTCCCTGCCCATGGCAGGGGGTGGCACTGGATGATTTTTTCCCACCTCCTAGAGCGCAGCAATCCTGGGATTCCTGAAGAGCAGAATGTAATTTCAGGTCCCTTACGTGTAAATCTTTGTTTTTCTGTTCATTGTTTGTTTAAATTAATTAAATATATTACTGAAATAGTGAAGAAGGTAGCCAAGTTTTCCGAAGTTCTATATAAATTGGAGGAATAATTATCAATACAAAAAAAAATCCCACCTCCTAGAGCGCAGCACTGGATCAAACCCCTTTAAATGCTCCATAGGTGAGTTTACAGCAGTTTATTTACATCCCATTGCAGGAGTGTTTAATACCATTGATTTCCCCATTTGGAAACATCATTAAAGGACAAGGCAGACACGTGTGCTCTGGAGAGGAATTATTGAGTGGGGTGTTAAAAAGTGGAAGATTAAAAGAGCTACTTGGGAGAGGCAGGCACGCAGAGCTACCCAAGCGTTCCTCCCATCCCTCAGCTGTCACGTGGCAGCTCTGAGGTGACAAAATCAATCAAAATGCCCTCAGATCCACAGCATTATTCACCGGGAATTCTCCCCCTGGTATGTCCTCACACAGGGATTTAGGTGTTGGGCCGAGCTTTGTGCAGAGCTTAAGGTGCTCTGAGTGTGTAAACACTGACTAAGGGTTTATTTACTCTGCAGTGTGGTTTGTTTTTAGCACCCTGGTTTAACACATTCGCCTCTGCAGTATCTTCCTCAGACGGATCAACTTGCCTTTGGTACCAAGATTTTCCCACCACGCCCCAGTCAAGCAAATTCATACTTTTGATCAGTTTAATTCATTTCAATGCTGATAAAAACCGCTTCAAATCTAGATGGTTTAAGATAGGTTTTTCCCTGATTATTTCCCACTGCAAGAAGTGATTCTTGGGGTGTAAATTTGGGTTATTTTTCCATCTTCTCCTTTAAAAAAATGTGATTTTGTGCAGACTGCTGACCCAGCCACCTAGGCATGTAGAAAGAAAATCGCCGAAGTATACACACGCTGAACATGGATTTGAACTGAAATCAGATTGAACTAAAATGCAGCATCTTTAGATAGAGGAAAAAAACAATTCTTATTTGAATATGTGTTCTTTGCTGCTTTGAGAAGGGCATTGCTTGCAAAGGACATTAGAGAGAGTTAAAGATGTCACTGGGATGAAAAATAGGAAGAACCCAAATGAACAGTCCAGGTTTTCTTGCAAAGACTGCTACCCATGTTGTGACCTTTTGAGCAGGACTCTGGGAGATGAGAGGAGACAGATGGGAGCACAAAGACCTCCTTATCTCAGATCTCATTATCTTTAAGGCTCATGGTCGTGGGCCAAGGCAAGACAAAGAGACCTAAGAAATATCACTGTGTCTGATTGTTCCTCCTGTTAACACTGAGCCTAACGCAGGGCCAGTGCAGAGCACAGAAAATTCCTCTTTTTCACTGTTTCCAAGAGAAATGTGAGGCATTTTTCACTTCCCTGCTCTTACCCTGTTCCTCGTAACCCCCCTGGAACCACTTGATCTTGTCCCTTTCTCAGCCACCTCCCATCATTTCCTCCTGGCACAGGCTTTGCCCACAGACTCCTCTACATCAGCAGTTCCACACTCAGAGCAGGTTTAATAACACACCTGCACCATGTAAATCAAGAAACCTTTCAAAATAATGATGTGCAAAATTTAAGCAAAATATTTCAGCTGCAAATAAAATAATAATTTAAAAGAAAAAAATCCTTTCAGGTTGCAGGTTCTTCTATAGCATGAGAAATACTTGCTCACATGTTCCCATCTATCTCCCTTGGCTTCTATTTCACTTGTATCTTCACTGCTGGATGTCACCTCCCAGTTTTGTGAAGAACTGTCCTTACAACTTCTGATACACAGAAGAATTTGCATCTCTTCATCTAAAGATAGATTTTGACAATCCAGTTCCAAAATGCTTGATGTTCACCCACCATTATTCCATTTCCCAAAGAAAGACATTCAGGTTTTTAGGGAGGTGATGCGTAAGGGGCAATGTAGACACTTCTAGGCTGGGCACTTCTCATAAAATCCCAGAATGGTTTGGGTTGGAAGAGACCTTGAAGCCCATCCAGTGCCACCCCCTGTCATGGGCAGGGAGATCTTCCACTAGCCCAGGTTGCTCCAAGCTCCATCCAACCTGGCCTTGGACACTTCCAGAGATCCAGGGGCAGCCACAGCTTCTCTGGGCAACCTGTGCCAGGGCCTCCCCAGGACTGGCTCACAGCTCCTGCGGTGTGACACTGCTGTAACACCAGCCCTTCTGAATCCATGGCCAGTTCACTGGCTTTGCTCACTGCTTTCCAAGGTGAATAAGTTTGAAATTAGAGATAAAAACTACTCCTGCAAAGCTGTGGGCAATAGTTTAATTATTATAAATAGTGTTGGCATCCATTAGGGCCAAGAATGACTAGGATCAGTGTTCCACGGTGCATTCATGGCGCTCAAGAGAAATGAAAAGCATGAAGAGAGGTATTTATCCCCTGAGCTGCAATAAATGTGCTAAGCTGAATCTTAGGAAGATAAAAATCATGTCCCAGGAATGCAATACTGATGAGTTTAAAGTAATTTTCCTGATATTCTGCTGCAGGTCATCAGGAGTTTCGCAGAGTCACAGTATCCCAGAATGGTTTGGGTTGGAAGAGACCTTAAAGCTCATCTGGTTACACCCCTGCCATGGGCAGGGACACCTTCCACTAGCCCAGGTTGCTCCAAGTCCCGTCCAACCTGGCCTGGAACATTCTAGGGATGGGGCAGCCACAAACAAGGGAGTTAGCTCAGCCCTTCCGCAAGCAATGGGAACTCTTAACTCATGTCCCCATATTCCCTCTCGGCTCTTGTCCCCAGGCTCTAATCTCTCAGTTGGGGTGCTCTCCTTTGGTGTATTTTGGTCAGCTGTGGAAAGCAAAGCTTTCTCCCAGCTTATTTCTACAACTTTTTTTTTCAGTGTGTTATCTCTTGGCTCCTCCTGTGCCCTCTGCCTGCAGGGATCCTGCGCTGTTCCCTGCTCCCCACCACTGCTCCCCCTCTCTGCCACCCCTGCAATGTCCCTCCTCCCTCCCCTGCACTCCATGGGCCCCTCAATCCATGTCCTTCCAGGTTGTCCTGTCCTTGGCCCAAAGGAAGCAGCACTGCGAAACTTGCCAACACATCCAATAAAGCTCAGAAATAACATCATTCCACAGGGGCATTTCAGAGGATCTGCTCTGCCCTGGCAGGTCAGCTCATTTCATGAGTCACCTGCCACAATTTTATTTTATCTCAGTGAAGCCAGAAGGAACAGAAATGGCAGGAACCTGCTTCAAATGTCAACCTCATTAGGCTTTTAAATAAATTACCTTAAATCAAAGTTACATATTTTTAGGAGAAAGCACATAAATTTTGTATTTGTTGCAAGTCATACACTGGTATCTGCTCCCAACAGTGAAATAAAGATGAGTAGATAAATGAGGATAATTTTTATTTCCTAATATGTTAACATTTGTGTTATTATCTGTTCTCTTTTATGGCTCATTTGGGTATGATTTTAGAGGAAAAAGGAAGAAAAAAAGTAACCCAGCCAACTCCCTGCACTTTTTAGCCTGTATTTGAACTACAGAACCATCATCACAGCCCATAATTGTACCTCCACGAAGGTAACAATTACAGAATTTTTCATTCCACTCTGTGTTCTACCTCCTGATTTCCTCATTGCAATATTGCGATATTGATAGGGCCATTTCTGAGCTGGTTTGTAATATTTTATTCCACCAAATGTAATCTACTGTTATTACCTAATCCTTCTGGCAGCGTTGTGCTAATCTGTCTTGAGATGGTGCCCCAAGGAACAGCCCCTGAATGGTTCACGTTCTTCTCTACCCACTAAATAAAACACACAGCACATAAAGTCAACTAAAACACTGAGCCAGAGGTCCCAAACATCAGCTCCAGGTTGAGTCTCTCAGGAATCCTTGGATCTATAAGTACGAGAGGGAGCAGATTGGTATAAATTGCACCAAGAATATGAGAAAGCACCAAGAAAAGAGGCTTTTGTGAGTGGAAATTGAAGTTGCTGAAGCTCAGTCGTGCTGTCAGATGTTTAACTTCCTAGTGAGAGAGGAAGTCATTTAGCCAGGAGGGAATTAACAAAGAAATGCTTTCATAATTGCACTTTCAAATTGTTTCTCTTATCATCAAATTATAATCACGCATGGAAGAGACAGAGGGATATCAGTTCAGAACATGAGGAAGCACGAGCAGGATGATGAGCATGTTTTCCCTAAGGTGTAGATCCAGCAAAAAAACCACAGCGGAGTTTAAAGATTAGAGACAGAATTGTCGGGCATGAAAGGAATAAAGATTTGCAATGTGAGGCTTGCTTAAACCAAATCCATTAGACATATTTAGACTGACATAAAGTGTCATATTTTCTGAATATACTTTTCTGAGTGTTGTTTGTTTGTCATAAAAGATCCAAATTGAAGGAAGGCGCCTACAAGTGTTCCTTGATTTAGTTGATTTATAACATTTTGCAGCTACACAACTATAATTCAGCACTGTTTGGTTTTTTTTTTTCTTTTTTTACGGGGAAGGGCAAAGGGAATATTGCAAAGATAAATTGAAGAGGAAAATCAGCAGAGGTGTGGCTGTGTCAGCAGTTCCGGTTCTCGTGCGTCTGGTGGGACTGATGCCTTAGAATTTTTAAGATTTGTAGCAAATACTGATTTTTTTTCTTCCGTTTCAGGCATCAGGATGAGCTGGCCCTGTGGGACCAAAAATACAGAGATGAGGGCAAATATTCCTGTCAAAATCTCCTTATCAGAATTCAAGCTTCCCTTAGAAACTTTCTGGAGGAGCAGTTAGTTGAACAGCCTGGTCTAGTGGAAGCTGGATTGAAACTGGATGGTTTTTAAGGTCCCTCCCAACCCAAACCATTCGGGGATTCTGTGATTTTGTGACTTTTCTGCACATGGCAGATGGATAAAGCCTGCAAAGGATATCCATTGGTACAGTATTCACATTTATTTGCATTTTTGGGATGTGGGGATGAGATGAAGCCCCTCTTTTGTTCTCCATCAGTTCCCTCCATCTGCAACTGCTCCACGGCTTATATTCTGGTGGTGCTGCCATTGTCAGTGGTTAATAGGAGACATTTACAGAGAAGTGTTACAGCAACTCAACATTAGGATAATGTTTTGAACAGTTGTGAATTTTCAAATGTTAAAAGCATTTCGAATCATTGCCTGTTTCTTTCAATGATCAGCTTAAGCAGCAGTTTTACTGTTTTTTTATTAAACACAATAAATCTTGTTTTGATGACACGATCATTTCTGCTGTGTTCACACCTTCCAAATCTTTTTTGTCTCCCCTGCAGGGGGATAATGAAGGACTAAGGAGGAGGATAAGATTCAAAACCCTCTTGCCTCACAATTTAGAATAAAACACTTTTTTTTTTTTTTTAATAAAAATAAATTCAAAACAGAATCACAGAATCCCGGGCTGGGTCAGGTTGGGAAGGCCCACAGGGGCTCATCTGGTCCCACCTCCCTGCTCCAGCAGGGCCATCCCAGAGCACACAGCACAGGACTGTGTCCAGAAGGGTCTGGAATATCCCCAGGGAGGAGACTCCAGTCCCTCCCTGGGCAGCCTGGGCAATGCTGGGTCACTGCCCAGCCAAGAAGTTCTTCCTCCTGTCCAGAGGGACCTTCCTGGGCATCAGCTGCTGCCCGTTGCTCTTGTGCCATTGCTGGGCCCCCCCGAGCAGAGCCTGCTCCATCCTCTGCCCCCTCCCTGCAGCCCCTGACACACCCTGGGGAGGGCCCCTCCCAGGGTCTGCTCTGGAGGCTCAACAGCCCCAGCTCCCTCAGCCTTTGCTGCTCCCAGAGATGCTCCATCCCTTGGGCATCTCCGCAGCCTGTGCTGGCCCCGCTCCAGGAGCTCCCTGTCCCTGCTGTGCTGAGGAGCCAGAGCTGGACATATTTCAACATGAGGTTTCTTCCAAAATATAAGCATCAAAACCTGATTCTCAGTTATGTTCTAAGTTGTTTGCGGTGAAGGATTCTCTTGGCTGTGTTCCGTAGAAACACAGTCGGCTCTTGGGCAGTGAGGAGGGAAGGGTCACTGTTGGGACTGAGAGACCAAGCCCGGCTGTGTCTGTGGGCACTGTAGCTCTCAAATAGTCCAAAACTGAAGAACTAATGCTTGAATAAAGTCTTCTGAGTCTTAGTGAGGGGCTTGGCCTTGAGAAACCCTTAAGTGCACCCTGAGGGTGTGGGGAGGGTATGCCAGCTCTGGTGGGCTGAGACACCCCAGAGGAAGGAGGGACAGGGCTGTCAGTGCTGGTGTGGGGACTGGACTGGTTGATGCTGGTCTATACGGGGCTGCAGGAGGGGTCTTGAGCCAGAACAGCCTGTTGGATGGGGCTTGGAGCAAGCTGGACTAGTGGAAGGTGTCCCTGCCCACAAGAGGTGAACTGACATGATCTTTAAGGTCCCTTTCAACCCAAACCATTCTGGGATTCTACGATCTTAATCCTGAATGAAGCATAACAAAAAACTTTAAAAAATGCTATAAAACATTATGTAAAACACTAGGTACAGTATATAAAATAAAGATTCTGTAAATGAAGTATCACTTATATGAAAGTATCACTTTATATAAAATATTAAAACTCATATATAAAACACTTAATAAAGTGTCAAGAAAACAAATGTCCTTTTGTGTGTCCATGTCAACATGCCAAGCTCAAATTAGAGGGATGTGGGGTTAAATTGGTGGTCTCTGTACAACTTGGTGACACAGTCCCTGAGTGCTGCACTCGAGCTCCGGGGCCGTGTGTTGAAGGTGTCCCTTGGAGTGTGCTGAAGGCTTCTCCCAGTCTGGTGGCTGCAGGAGCCCTGTGAATGCCACCCCATGAACCATTCCACCCAGTGCCCAGCACTCTCCTTACAAGGTGCCATGGCAGCGCAAACTGAGCTGCTGTACTTTTCCCCCAGTGAAGAATGTTTTCCTGTTGGATTTTAAATCACAGAAATCACTGAATCTCCTGAGCTGGAAGGCACCCACAAGGACCATCAGGTCCAGCTTTAGTGCCTTGTGCTCCCTTTTTAACGATGCTCCCTTTTTTCCCCTGTTGCTGTGCTAATGAATTATTTTTTCCCCTTTGTCTCTGTTGATGCCGTTTTGTTGACCCCTCATTCCACCAGGTTTTGCTTTAAATTACCATTTTAAGTGAGTCAGAGTACAGTTTTGGGTTATGTGTTTGGGTTGCACACTTTGCTTGTCCCCAAGGCATGGACAGAGAGCAGAGCTGCCACTCTTGTTATCACACATCACTTCATCTTTGGCAGCTTCCACAAACTGCCACTTTTTGCACTGAATTCCAAAGGGAAGCTCTGTTCTTGCTGCAAAAACATACCTTGCCTTACACTCACCTTCCCAATTTCTCTTCTCTAGGTCTGCTCCTGAAAAGGAACATCAAGGCCTTCATCAGGGACATCAAGGACAGACGGTTCTTTGTCCATCTGTCTACAAAGGGAAGGTGATGGATCCATGATACAATTTTCAGTTAAATTTAGAGATTTTTGTCATTTGTACACTAGAAAACACTTTAGAAACGCGCAGGCAAATGAAAAACTCAAACTGTTCCTATCTGTTTACAAAATCTCCGGCACTGTCAGTGTAACAATAAAAGCTTTATGTTTTTCTCTGCTTTAGTCTGAAGCATTCCTTGTCGCTGTTGCAGTTTGCAATTACAGTGAAGTGAGGCAGAAAATAGCAGTTCAAGAAGGTATTAGAGTAATGAAGTTTGAACCGTTATTGGAAAGGTTGTTGTTATTTTAATAAATATTTAATCTTCCCAGCTGCATGGATCCCTAATTGATCTTTAACTGTTATTGTTCCTGGACGTTTCTCATCAACTTCTAATTGCTGTTTTAAGGCAATGGGGAATCAAGAGGATAATATGTGGTGGTTGTGCAAGATTGTTCCACTGCACTATTCAAAAGTGCTTAATAAAGTATTTTTAAGAGCTCTTTGCTAGAAGGGGAAAACTGAAGTTCATATCAGCCACTGTAATGTCTTTCTCACAGTTCCATGTTTGTATCCCAATAAACCATCACCAATAATTTATAGTCATACCCAGGTTAGATGAATGTAGCTTGATAAAAGCCAAGTGAAGACACCTCAAAAAATAAAGCTTTCTGATGGGTTATTCAGAAATCTCTTCCAGGATTCATGGGGATTTATTTTTGTTTATTTATTATTTATTAATTATTTAATTTCCAGAATCTTAGCGTGACCAGGAAGCAACAGGCAAACTTCAGCGCCTTCAGCACAACCGAATTTGAAACATTGCGTGCAAAAATTTAACATTTTTATTCCATATTTTTATTTGTAATAAAAAAAAATCTGTGGAATAATATTATATACATATATAATGGGATTAGAATGGGAGGTTGGATCTGTTCTTAGTAGTGGTGCAGAAACAGAAGTGGGGGTTGGAACTACATAATCTTCAAGGTCCTTTCTAACCCAAATGAGAGGACGGTTGGAAGGTCTGCTGGGGGGATTCTATTATATTATCATATACATATTACCAAATATATAACAAATATACACTATATATATTATTGTATATTATATTATATTATCATACGTATTATATTTAGTTAATTATTATATTATTATATATTATTAATTATATAATATTATTCTATTTAACTAAATATGATTCTATTTAGTGAACTTTGATCTTGTGTTACACTAATAAACCCCTCACCAATTAGCACTAGAGAACTCATCTATTATTATATTTTTTCTACTGGTTTATATATAGGTTGATTTGTATCATCGTTTTTTGCAGTTTTTCCTTCAAAAATAATAGAATCTGAGCAGGTTTATTGCTACACAAGAATTTTGCTGGAGGATGACACCCCCACTTCGGTACTGAAATATGTTGGAGGATTTCAAGTGTAATTAATACTTTGCTAATATATTCCAGGCTTCATGCTTTGATAGACAGGAAATCAGAACTGATTGAAGTGCTCTGAGAAACATATGCTCATTGTGATTTTTCTACTGATGCCACACAAATTTCAAATTCATTCCCTGTGAAGAGCTGAGGAAATTAAATATTGTTTTCTGAACACAGGTCAGGCAATTGCCCATCGTGTTCCTGGGTCAGGAGCAGGCAATTTGCACCAGTTTGCATATTTATATTTGGGGGAGGATGAGATCTGCTGTTTAATTTCTTTTTAAATGCTTATCAGTGTCTGAGAAGAATTGTGCATTTGCATGTGATCCTTTGTGACATTGTTCAATATTTGTCAGGATTTTGGGCACATGCAAATCACCCTGGCTGATTAGAAGAGCCCAGTGCTGCCCACACCATTTGCACATTCAAACAGGGGTGTGGGGGGGTCTGAGGCAAGATTTCTCTTCCAAATTAATGCAGGTTATTTGGAATGAGAAAAGCTGCAACTTTGGGAGAGAAAAATGTCTTTGAAATGGCAGGATAAAGGTGTGGGATCTTCATGATGCTGGTGTGGGATGGGATCCCAGAAATGTTCCCCCATGCCCTGGGCTGATCCCCCAGCGTGGGCAGCAGGGCAGGGGGGGATTCTGCCCCTCTGCCCCCTCCAGGTGAGACCCCCCTGCAGAGCTGCCTCCAGCCCTGGGAACAGCACAGGGAGGACATGGAGCTGCTGGAGAGAGTCCAGAGGAGGCACCGAGATGAGCAGAGGGATGGAGCAGCTCTGCTGGGAGCAAAGGGGACACAGCTGGGATTGCTGAGCCTGGAGAGGAGAAGACTGTGTGGATACCTCACAGTCCCTTCAAGGACCTGAAGGGGCTGCAGTGAAGCTGGAGAGGGACTCTGCATCAGGAATTGTAGGGATAGCATGGGAGGGAGTGGTTTTAAACTGGAAGAGAGTAAGTTTAGATGGGCTATTGGGAAGAAATCCTTCCCTGTGAGGGTGGTGAGGCCCTGGCACAGGTTGCCCAGAGAAGCTGTGACTGCCCCATCCCTGGAAGTGTCCAAGGCCAGCTTGGAGCCACTTGGGCTAGTGGAAGGTGTCCCTGCCCACAGCAGGGAGTTGGACTGGATGATCTTTAAGGTCCCTTCCCACCCATTCTGGGATTGTGATGATGAACTGTTTGCACTTGTAGACAACATTTTGTGTCCAAGGCCAGCTTGAGGACTCATACACTTCTTTCCACAGAAAGAATTTTTTCATCTTGCTTGCAACTCACAGCTGATTTTAAAAATCCTTTTACTAAATATAGAAACATTTAATAATAAGATTTCTTACATCAATTTTGATTTTTAAACTGCGACCCTGGTAGTTCATTGTAGTATTCTAATACTCAGAGACAGATACAGACTCATGTCTGTGATCTCAAAGTGGGTGAGCTCTGACTGCTGAAAGACTCTGGAGATCTGCACCCATTGACCCACCGGATTCCAGTTAAATCCAGTTGACTTTGGAACTGCCTCTTCAATCTCACCAATATCTATCACTTAATTTACTCCATCATTATGAATTGATGAGAGTGGTGGTTACAGAGCAGGATAATGATGAAACCACGTTGGATAACTGGATAATTAAACCACTACACTTTGGATGTTTTTCTTAATTAGCCCTGGGGGAAATGGGCAGGATGCTGAATTTCCATGCTGATTAGAAGTACAATTTGGATTTTATTTGGGAGAAAGAGATAGGGGCAGCTGGAGAGTCACCAGAGGACAGGAACAATGAGCCTGTTGTATGACCACTTTTAATGTCAAGGCAAATTCATTCCCCCCCCACCCCCCCCTTCAGCAATTTTGTAAAGGACATTCTCCTAAGAAATCATCGTTTTACATGTCTCATGAGTGATTGGGCGGGGGCAGCACAGGGGCTTTGTGGCAGGAGCTGACTGAGATGTGCACTGCAGGAATTAGGACAGGATGGCATCCAGAGGGACCTGGACAGGTCGGCAAGTGACCCTTGGGAATCTCATGAGGTTTGACAAGTCCAAGTGCTGGTGCTGCTCCTGGGTCAGGGCAGTGTTGGGATCAACCCAGGCTGGGGATGAGCAGAGGGAGCAGCCCCGGCAGAAGGCCCTGGGGGTGCTGGTGGGGCAGAGGCTGGACACGGCCCATCCCAGAACCCC
>VZRE01005029.1:34292-64482 GCA_013396775.1 Cephalopterus ornatus
GCTGATCCCCCAGCGTGGGCAGCAGGGCAGGGGGGGATTCTGCCCCTCTGCCCCTCAGGTGAGACCCCCCTGCAGAGCTGCCTCCAGCCCTGGGAACAGCACAGGAAGGACATGGAGCTGCTGGAGAGAGTCCAGAGGAGGCACCAGGACGAGCAGAAGGCTGGAGCAGCTCTGCTGGGAGGAAAGGCCGGGAGATAGTTGGGATTGTTCAGGCTGGAGAGGAGAAGCTTTGGAGTGACCTGACTGTGGCCTTGCAGGACCTCAAGGGGATACAAGAAAGATGGAGAGAGACTGTTGATAAGGGATGGAGTGACAGGACACAGGGAACGGCTTCCCACTGCTAGAGGGCAGGGTTAGATGGAATATTGGGAAGGAATTCTCGACTGTGAGAGTGCTGAGGCCCTAGCACAGGTTGCCCAGAGAAGCTGTGGCTGCCCCTGGATCCCTGGAAGTGTCCAAGGCCAGGTCGGAAGGGGCTTGGAGCCACCTGGGCTAGTGGAAGGTGTCCCTGCCCATGGCAGGAGGTGGAACTGGATGGGCTTTAAGGTTCCTTCCAACCCCAACCATTCTGGGATACTGTGAGTCTATGATATCCAGAGCTGATAACTTTTATTCTTTTCCCAATAAAAGCAAAACTTAACTCTAAGTATTGAGAGAATGCAACAATTTATTGATTTCCACCTCCTGTAACATTATCAGGTACCAAAGGACACCCTAAACTTCAAAGAAGTCTTGTCATTTTAGTCAAAACTGGCTTTTTTGAGGATTGTTCTGTTTTGGTTGGAGCACATCCTTGTGCTTTTGCTGTTATTCTGGGAGACACCTGTTGATGAAGAACGTGGAAAGACAGCTTTGTAGCAGTTTGGTATAACAGGTATTTGGCAGGAGAAAGACAGGAATTATTTTGATTTTCCTGGTTGCATCAACAGCAGAGCTGAGCATGCTTGTGCATGTAATGAGGAGGCATCGAGGGGAGTGATTTAAAGTGCCAGCTGAGAGTGGTAAACGCTCTGTGCATTAGAGTAAGTGGGAGAGGAATCATGAGATGCATCTGGTTTGGAACATTTGGGAAGTTGTAACCGAGCAGAAAATGAACTTGATGCTAAAATCAGTGCACTAATTAGATCTGAGCTTTATTCCGGAATTTCACCTCTTCTTCATGACAATCAGCTTAAGAAAGCAAGTGAACAGGAGAGTTGAGCTCATTCTTCCCACTGTGTAGAGGAATTATCATTCTGAGACTAAGCCTGTGCTGAAACTGGTGCAAATAAAGCAGCAGGAATCTGAATTCAATCTTTTTGTCTGTACATGTGCGTGTGCCTGTATGTAGATGGGTTATCTTAATGAAGTTTTATTGAAGGAGTTAAAAAATCCTGGAAAAAACAACTCCACACATTAAACTGTCAGATTGCAATTTTTAAAAGTAGTATATTTATTTCATATGTTATTGGTATAAATGAGTATCTATACTGCCTTTATGAGCCAAATAGAGCCAATTTAGGCTGCTGAAGGAGCTACAGAAAATCATGTGAAAGGATTTATTGCCACATATATAAGTCATCTAATTTTGTTGTTTCTGCAGCTTAATATTGGACTGTAAAACTTACCTGAGTTCAGTGTAAGGCATTTTTATGGCAATTGCTGTAACTAAGCCAGGGATGTGGAAGCAGGTCACTGCTGGGAAGAGACAAGGACACGCTGCTGGCTCCTACTGATCCCACACTCTCCCAGGAATGATCTTTGGGGTTGTGATGGAGTCCCCTGTGTGACACATCCCCGCATCTGGACAAAGCCAGTGCCTGTTTAGACACCAGGAACAGTGTCTTACTGACCAGGAAAAATGAATATCTGGAGAGTCCCCCTGGGACAGAGGGTGGAGAGCACCAAAGCAAGTCCCAGATCATGTACGAGCAATGAGGAAAGTGCAGCCCCAACCCACATTTTGTGATTTCCATCTTAACCAAAACTTCGCAATACAGCAAAGAGCTTTCTGAGCATCTTCCACTTTCCTTGCACATGTGGAATGTAAGGCAAGAATTCTTGCTTCCACTCACACCAAGCACAACAGAGATGGTGGAGAGGTTAGAGCGGAAGGCACAGGAGGAGCGGCTGAGGGCACTTGGTGTGTTCAGCTGGAGAAGGGGAGACTGAGGGGAGACCTCATTGCAGTTCCAACTTCCTGGGCAGGGGCAGAGGAGGGGCAGGACTGAGCTCTGCTCTGGGGGGACCAGGGACAGGACCCAGGGAAGGGCTGGAGCTGTGTCAGGGCAGGGTCAGGTTGGATCTCAGGACAAGGTTCTTCCCCCAGAGGGTGGTTGGGCACTGACCAGGCTCCTCAGGGCAGTGGGCACAGCCCCAAGGCTGCCAGAGCTCCAGGAGGGTTTGGATGATCCTCTGGGGCACAGGGAGTGACTCTTGGGGATGGGACTGTGCAGGGCCAGGAGTTGGACTGGGTGATCCTTGGGGGTCCCTTCTCACTCAGGATATTCTGTGATCCCATCACGGCTTCACTTGATGCCCCCAAGATTTTGCACTGTTTAAGCTGATCCCTGTTGACCCTTTTCCTGCCACTTAGGATTTCATGGACCTCTGCCATGGCTCAAAACTGGAATATCCCCAGATGAGTTTTGTCTCAGAATTAAAGTTTATCATGTTCTTCCAAGGCATCTACAGTCCTGGTCAACACCTTGGAAAGCAGCCTGGAAAATTCGGGGCTATGAAATCCAGTGACTCCTTGTTAAATCTACATGCCATCCTCCTGCAGATCAGGCAGAAAAGGGACTTACAAAGCATCTTCCTCATGTGATAAATACATATCACGAAAGGAGTATTTCTTGTGGAATAGTCCACAAAGTGGTAATTTAGGGATTGCTGAAAACTGTTTTGAATTTCTCCCAGTTCAATTATAGCTTCAGCAACTGATTTTAAGGAATCCTGATGTTTCTGATCAGCTTTTAATGAAAGGATGGGAGACTTCAGTTATTGGACTATCAGCTGCTTTTTTTTCCCCATAGCAGACAAACAATCTTTGTTGGAGAACAAATCTTCAACTTTCTGTGGATAGAAAACGCAATATTAAAGGAAAGGCCTCTAGAGTGCAAAGGACCTTAATGATTTTTTTAAAATTATTATTATTACTGTATTTCAGAGCAAGTCGATTGGAAATGTCTTGATTTAATTTTGAACTAATTAAAAAATCTTATTTTCTTAGCTGCAAAATTCCAAACCATGGCCTTAATTGAGAGCACATTTGCTCGGACTTCCTAACACTAAAATTAGAATTCAGACACAATGGTGCTGGATTTGCAATTTAATAGAAGACCTTTAGGAATCCTGACAGTTTGCTCCAGGGGATAAAATAACAGTTGCCACTTTAAGAGATAAATTTCTCTACCATTATCATCACAACATTTAGGCAGCTATGACTAAGAGTGGCAGAATAACTCTTTCCTGAAATAAATGACGTGGTCAACAACCTTTCCCTGGCAGATAAAAGCTTCATGTCAAGTGATTTCAACGACCAAGCAGGAGGTAACCTGGCAACCTGCAATAAATAAAGGGCCCTCATGGAACAGGTCAGGCACCAAGGAACTTTCTTCTCCTCCAAAAGTTCCTTCAGCAGAATTTAATGAACAAAAGAGATGCTGCTTTTGACATGTTCAACATGCACTGCTTTAATGCCTGATGCCCATTAATTATTATATTAGAGACATATATAGATAGATATATATATAGGAAATAATGGGAACACAAAAAGTGTAAATGAAGCTGCATTAGTCATTGATACCACTACTGACAAAAATATTCATGGCTTAAAACTGTGTAGATTATGAGGCAAGAGGAGAGTTCTGAAGGCAAAAGATCATTAAACACTACTCAGCTCGGAGTGATGTGACTGCTGCTGTAGTACAGCCACCGTCAGTTCACTCTCACAATGATACAGAACATTTCCAGGTGTAGGAGTGAGAAGGATGGTTCACAAAGGCCGGGCTTAGGATGGATTTAAAACATACACAAACCATCAAGAGTGGGACAATTCCTCAGGAATTAGGGAGTTGAGTGAACTCATAATGTTAAAGTCAGAGAAGAGAATCATGGAATGACAGGTTGGAAAAGCCCTCCCAGCTTTTCCATGGATCCCCCCTGTGCCCGATGCCCACCTTGTCCCCCAGCCCAGAGCACTGAGTGCCACGGCCAGGCCTTCCTTGGGCACCTCCAGGGATGGGCACTCCAAACCTCCCTGGGCAGCCCCTGCCAAGGCCTGACCACCCTTTCCAGCAAGAAATTCCTCCTCAGCTCCAACCTGAGCCTCCCCTGGCACAGCTGGAGGCCGTTCCCTCTCCTGCTGTCCCTTGTTCCCTGGGAGCAGAGCCTGACCCCCCCCCGGCTCCCCGCTCCTGTCAGGGAGTTGCAGAGCCACAAGGTCCCCCCTGAGCCTCCTTTTCTCCAGGCTGAGCCCCCCCAGCTCCATTGGCCTCCTGCCCCTCTGGGCACACCTGGGATCGTGTCCCAGCTCCTGGCACCGGCACCCCCAGGGCCTTTCCCACTGGGCGCTTTCCAGCCCCTCTGCCCCATCCCAAAGAGTTCCATGGGTTGTTGTGACCCAAGGGCAGGACCTGGCACTTGTCCTTGTTATCCCTCACCCCGCTGGACCTTCTGCACAAAGTCACCACATTTGTCCAGCAGTAAAACCAGACAAAATGAAAAAACACTTGTTGTCTGCCTTCCATCCTCTCGGGGCAAGAAAGACCCAAATGTTCTGTTTTCAGGAAGGATGAAGCAATGTCAACACCAAAGGTAAGCCATATTTTTTCTTTTTTTAATAAAGGAAAGTTCCTTTTCTCTTTTTCCTTGACAATTTTGTGCTTTACCAAATGTTGCAAACTGGAGTTTGCCTCAAGATGGTTTGCAAAAGTCCTTCTTCTCTCCCCGACTCGCTCAGGCAGGGTCAATTTTTTGCCTATATTCCAATTCCCACACTCCCATAGGGAACAAAGAAGGGTTTGTCAGAAGCCTGCAAAAGGAGACAAATGGTCTGTGCTCCAGCCTAATAACCTTCCTGAAGAAGACAAATGTGTGAATTGCAGAAGTTTCACCTGCAAAATCCCTACTGATATACTAATTAAGAACAGATCTCTTCAAGCACTGCAAAAAAAGGAAGAGGGAAAAAGGTCCACTGAGAAAAACTGGGGAAAAAATAAATTAATGGCTGAGAAGTGGCTCAACCTTGTCCCAGAATCCTTTGCCGAGGTAGGATTTTAAACCAGTGCATTTTAAACCAGACTCTGAAAGATTTATGGATATTTGGAGGAGCTGTAAACTGCAGATAGTTTTCCATATGTAATCTCCCTATCTCTGCCCTGTCTTCCTTTCTTATTCTAATTTGCTAAACAAGACTCTCCATATATTGTTTTTCTTTCTTTCTTTTTTTTTTTTTCTGACTCCCTCAGTGAAATCTGTCCCAAGGGTGTTTTTTTCCCAGGTAAGCAGGGTTATGTGCAACATTTTAAACTGCTCAGATTAAACCACAGCAACTGCCGCCTTTTATCCCGTGCTCCTCACCCCAAACCATCCAAACAACATCCTGGGATTTATGTGGCTGATCAGAAAAAATGTATGTTCAAAATATGAAAAGATAATGGGTGAAACTGCTAAATCAGTCACCACTACAACTTTCAAAAACAAATTTCACATTATCTTCAGGTTTAGTTTTAAAAAAAAATATTTAAAACAAACTACTGTGCGGCAGGAGTTTGCATGATATTTTGCCCAGTAGGTGAGTTTTATTCTAACTCAGATAGTTCTGAAACTCTTCAAAGTAACTCATTAATATCCCTAATGTTTTGGAAATTACTTCTTTATCAGCAGTAAACTCTTCAGGAAAATGCTAGATGTGACATGTGAGTATCCCAGTCTTAGTAAATGAGACTCATTAATTTTTATCTTGAGTAACACAACTTCCTGATTTTCAAAGACTTAATGCTATTTAATTTTATTTTGGTTTCTAATTCTAAGTACTTTATCCCGTCTTTTCCTTGTCTGTAAAATATGTGGGATATCAACACACTTCAAAGATTTGTGGCGAGAATAAATAACTTCCAGATTATAAGATCTTCGAACCCTGCAGCAATGCAGACCTTGCCATGACCTACTACAAATGGATCACATGTTTTCTCTTAATAATTCCATATCAATTTTAATAACTGAGCTGTTGCTTGTGTCTTCTTATAGACAGAAAAAAATGGACACAAAATTTTATCTACAAGCGCAAACAATTCATCACAAGCCCAGAATAACAGAATGTGTTGGAAGGGACCTTAAAGCTCATCCAGTGCCACCCCCTGCCATGAGCAGGGACACCTTCCACTAGCCCAGGGTGCTCCAAGCCCCGTCCAACCTGGCCTTGGACACTTCCAGGGATCCAGGGGCAGCCACAGCTTCTCTGGACAACCTGTGCCAGGGCCTCCCCACCCTCACAGGGAAGGATTTCTTCTGGATCTCTGACTAAATTTCCCCTGTCAGTTGGAAGCCACTCCCCTTCATCCTGTCACCCCCGTTCCTGATGAACAATTCCCCTCTGGCTTCCCTGCGGAGTCTCTTCAGACCCTGGATGGTGCTCTGAAATCTCCACACGACCTACTCCTCTCCAGGCTGAACACCCACAGCGTACTCACTCACCACCTAAGGGAGGTGCTCCAGTCCTCTGATCAACTTTGTTGCCTCCTCTGGACTTGCCCCAGCAGTTCCATGCCCTTCTCATGTTAGGGACACCAGAACTGGACGTAGCATTCCAGGAGGAGTCCCAGCAGAGCAGAGCAGAAGGGCAGAACCCCCTCCGTTGACCTGCTGCCCACACTGCTTTTGACGCAGCCCAGGACAACAGGATAAGAAGGTAACTTTCTGGAAATGTGGATATTGAGAGATTACCTGAGTGGAATAAATATGCAAGGAGCTTAACAGAATGTAGGACAAGACAGCCTCACGACTGACTCTGAGAAGGCACAACCTATTCACGGTGAGAGTCAATTCCTACAGCCCATCGGCTCCCTGAGGGATTTGCGGTGCAGAGGCTCCTCCTGGCCTGGCCAAACACACCAAACCCTTCACCCTGGATGCTTCAGTAGCAGCTGAAAAAGATCCCCATTACACCAAGTGGTTTATGCAATACAACTGCTCTTTTCTGTTCCCATTCCGAGGATACTAAAAGGCCTCAGTCAGGGTGCATTAGTGGAGGGTAGAAAGGCACCATGTTACAGCTTTTTTGCAGTTGTGCCTTTTCTCAGGTGAAGAAGCAAAACTGCCTTTTGTTGTAGCAGCACAAATAGTTCTGTGTCTGGTGGGGGGTGAAGCTGGAGGAGCCTGTCGGTGAGTTATTACCACTCCTGGCACAGCACCTCTCTGTCAACAGCAACCGCAGAAAAGGCTGAGCAAGGAGGAAAAGGAAACGTAGTGTTTGTGTTGGAACAGTTAATTCCCAGGGTGCTTTTCCCTCTCCACTGACAGCCTGCCCAAGATTTGGGCGGTTATCCCCCGTGCTGGAGCCTGGAGCTGGCACACCTCACCTCAGAGACTCCCAGCCTCAGCTAAGACAACAAGTACAAGGAGTGATAGCACAGAAGGGCATCAGAGGCATCAAATCAGTGTGTGCTGGAGGCAATAACTGCCTGGCACAGGTTTGGGGTGGTGGCTGAACCAACAGAGCGACAGCACCTCAGGAAGTCCTGAAAGGGGCATGTCTGTGTAGTGATAAAGTGCACATAGTGATATAGTGCACATAAAGGAGCAAAATGCTCCTTTAACCGTGGAGGAACCAACACTGATGGACAGTGTCCATCCAGACTTGCAGTATATATACATATATATGTATATATATATTTCTCTTGGGGCTGTGGCAGTGTGAGTTTTATTTTGTTTCTAACCAAAGCTGAAATGCTGTAGGGCACAGCCCCCTAGTGCGATGTGGACAGCATCCAGCCTCTTCTCACTGCTTCGGATCCACTTGCCCCCCTGAATGCAGTTCAGAGGGAGCTTAAAGGCAAGGAGGTGGAACATTACCAGGCAAACAGTCCAGTTTTAAACTAAAATGGTTAGTCTGAACTCAATGTGGACACTTCTATGCAGGAAAGACACTACTTTAAAGATTTCTTAGGAAAAAAAAAGAAAAGGATGCTCAGTCATCATTATTCTATTTAACTAAGTTTTCTCTGTGATATCCCCATGCAACAGTCACAAAAATAGATAAAAGTTCTTCATGTCTTCCCACTTGCTTTGTAGCTTCTTGGATGCACCCAAGGACCTCATGTAGGTTAAATATTCTCACAGAGAGAGGATCTGGCTGGGTAGCGAAGTTGTTTACAGCAACAAGAAAGAGCCTGCATGACACATCTGCTCCAGGGCACTCTCGGAGACTGCCAAAAGTTCAGGGCTCCCTGCTGGTGGTGGGATGCACAGGCAGGATCCCTGCCCTTGGAAAACCTGAGGAGCCTGTGCCTGCTCACCCTGGGAGCCTGCTGGGAGCAACAGCCCATTTCCTCCCTGCACCAGTGCTTCCTATAAATATATTTATAACACTGGTATGCCTGCCTTCCCGGAATCCCAAGGGTTTGTCTGCTTCAGACAAAGCCATAATGGGAACTGTAAACTTTTATGCTTGCCCTCTCTAGAAATCGTGTTGAAACTTTTATAACGGAGATTTTTCACCTTTTGCTTGTTTCTGCTGAAATCTTACTCACAAAGCAGTTCTATAAAGAATTTTAAATAGTGGGAGGTGAACGCAGCCAGGTTTGTTGTCTGCACCTGCTACAGCTTCTTGTCTTGACACTTCACTACAAGAGCTCAGTTGTCACAGTGAGTGCTGTGTTCACTGTAATAACACTGATAAATGCTTTTTGTTCTTCTCCTAATTACTTTTGTGTTGAACACAGTAGAATAGTGCTTAAGGAAATCATTTCTCTATGCAAAGGTGTCACACTTTCTTTCTAACTGTTCCAAAGAAAGGAGAAGGGAACAGACAAAACAGGAGTCATTTAGAGGTGTGGATGTTGTTAATATTTTGGCAGGCTTGCTTCTGGTTTTAAGAACTGGAGCAATTATTATTGTCATGCAAACTTCTCTGCTTGGCTTTGTAAAACTACTGCTGAAAAGTTAAAATATTTCCTGAACACCGAAAAAGTGCCTGTAAAATGTGCTTCCCACTGAGTAAGAAGAGCTGAGATGCACAGTTAATAGACAGCTTGCAAAACCTTCCGTGACCTTACCGAGGGAGATACCAATTACCATGAGAAATGTTCATGATTGTCTATTTTCCAAGAGTTATCAAGCAATATCTAACTAGAGTTTTCTGCATACACAGTAGATGAACTTTTGTAATTGTTTCCGGTCAGGGACACTGTTGCAGGGCTATTTCACCTCGGAGCTCACACTGTTGGACAAGTGCAATCCTCCAGGGAAGGCATCATTAATGTCTGTAAAGCCCATGCAAATCCTCATTTGACAGCCAAGGCCATTCTCACACACAAAATATCATGGTCTTGCAACAGAAAAAACCCCCTGATTCCTCCAACCCTAATTAAATTCTGGAAGCCTTCTCTTCTCCTGCCTTTTGCTCCCCGAAGGCCCCTGAGCAACCCGAAGTTGTGGGAGTTGTTGAGGCACTATTTGCAGTCCCAGAGGGTCTGTCGTTCCAGGAGGGAGCCACAAGCCAAGTGACTCCAGTGACCACAGCCAACTGTCATGCACAGCCCACAGGAGGAAAGTTGTTCACACGCAGAGTTGATGAATATACCTGTCACTGGAAGAAAAAGCTGAGCCAAGACCTAGTGGGAAAGCAGGAAATACATGGTCTTTATTCCAATCCTAACCCAGAATTACTTGCTCTTTAAATCCAACAGTTCGGCCAAGCAGTAAACCAAAGAGGAAAATAAAATGTGCAGCCTTATTAAAATCTGCTTTAAGCTCTCTCATTGTAAACTGAACGTGAAAACAGCGCCCAGTGTGGTTTCCCCCCAGCACTGAGGGGAAACATTCCCTTCTCCTTGCCAAGGCAATCACATCAAGGAGATGGGGCAAAGGAAAGAAAAGGAGTTGTGTGGGATGACGAAGTTTGTGCCATGGCTTGTCCCATTCTGCCTGGAATGTGGACCATCACTACGAATGGGTCAGAGCATCTATTAACCACCTAAACCAGCAGAGACCAGTCTGTGGGGATTTTATCTTTTTTTTTCCCCTCCCTCCATGTACCTCTTGTCTGTGGTAAATCAATTCATCCAGCACAGACATCCAGAGGCTCAGTGACAGGCTCCATTTGGGTTTTCTTCCCCTGCCAGGGAGTATAACAAGAGAATGAAATGTTCCTTTTCTTCCCCACCACAGTCCTGCTCTCCTGCCCGTTAGGAATTACATTCACAGACTGAGTATCTCCTTCTGTGATCAGCTTTCATTACTAATAACCAGCTCACTCTGCTTTGCCAGAGAGAGAGCTTTAAACTCCGCTCAGACATTTCAAACAGAGGAGCACACAAGGACTTCTAATTAGTGCCTTAATTTCTGCCTTGCGCTGGCTACAACTCAGTGCAGACACAGGCTGCAGAGGCTGCTCAGAGCCAAAGGCACTGACTGATCAGTGTTTCTTTGCTGCCACAACACGGGGGAGGGAGGGGGTGCAGGCTGTGGCTTTTCCCTGTTTTAGCACATGATGCTGCCGAAGACTCTATCAGGTTGTTCAAACCTGTTCTCTGATCCAGGTTACCCTGGACCTGCTACCTGACCTTACCTTTGCATTCCGTATCCATGATATTGATATCCTTGTTCTCTGGGTCCCTCCGGGTGCCTCCATGTGAGCTGCATTTTGAGGCAGCTGCTGGGATTGTCGGCGTGTCCTGTGCAGAGCCAGGAGCTGGACTCCATGACCTGTGAATCTTTTCCAACCAAGCAGGATATTCTAGGACTCCCTATTTTTCCAAAATCGATTAATCATAGTTTTTCAATCCTTACCTCTGCTTAGGAAGTTGAAATCCTCTTCCTCCTTTACCCATGTGCTCCAAATTATTTTTTAAGTGGTAAAAGCCAGGGAAAGATGCTGTACTCATATGGAGGAAGTATGAGAAGCCTCTCTATATGTAAAAGTGATGTGCTTGTGTTTGCATTGCTGATCATTTCAGAGCAAAGGTTGCTCAGCCAGGCAAATAAAAGCTTTGTTGCCTGCAGTTTGCAATCACTGGTTTGTGTGTCTTCGTTCAAGCATTGTCACACATCCCTTCACTAAATTAAATAGGTCATATTGCCCTGTGATTCATAACCTGGAGAACCACAGGATTTCAAAGGGTACAAATGAAAGCCTGAATTTGACCCAAGCATTCCCTGAAAAACCAGACTTTGTCAGCTCCTATTCTTTATTTCTGATATGTCCTTTTCAAGATGGGGTGATGAAACTGAGCGGTGGTTCAAGGTGAGCTCCCACACTGCTTTACAGAATGGCCTCCCAGCACTTTCTATTCTCTGCTTAG
Source organism: Cephalopterus ornatus (assembly GCA_013396775.1). Lineage (NCBI taxonomy): Eukaryota > Metazoa > Chordata > Aves > Passeriformes > Cotingidae > Cephalopterus > Cephalopterus ornatus. The sequence continues at coordinate 45,797 of VZRE01005029.1, forward strand.
CACATAGGAACATCTTGTTTGGGTTTTAATCATCGCTGAACACCAGGCAGGGATTTTCAGCGAGCTGTTCACAATGACAGCTGGGATTTTTTTCCCTGAGTACTTCCAGTTAATTTAGATCCCATCAATGTATCAATTGTTCCTTCCAGTGTGCCTTACCTCGCAGCTGTCACAGTGACTTTCATCCCCCATTGTGCTGCTGAGATACCAGGCTTTGTTAAGATGTCCTCTCCTTTGTAGATTAACCTGCTCTCAATAGTTGGGAGAAAATAGTTTTGTGGAAAATTGGCCGGTTCACAACTCTCATCTTTCCAGAACAGGTACAAATGTTCAAAAGAACCCCCAAGCCCTGCAATCTGCAGTGCAGAAAATGTCACAAATATTCATACTTTACTGTCAATACAGCTTTATTTAATAGCAGGTCCCTGAAATCCCAAAAGCAGTGCATTTCTGATGGCTTTCTCAGCACAGTGACAACAGGTTAACATTTGGCTTTCTCATTAGATTAAAGTAATAACCTGTTGGCTTTGCCCTGAGCCTTGGGAGGAGCCCGAGGAGCTGTGGAAAGCTGCTCTCTGAGCTGTGAGCCCAGGGCAAGGTGGAGCTCAGCTGCTGTGGCGTTTTCTTGGCCCACATTCCTGGTACAGAAGGATCTGAGTGACCAGGGCAGTGCATTTCTTTGCCTTTTTATTGTATTTATTAGTATTTTAGTAGCATTCTGCTTGGAAACAACCAGCCTGTAGCGACAGCAAACACACCTCATCCTCGCTCATTCATCTCCCACCACTCCACGGGCCTTTTCCAGGGTTTAAGGTGACCTTGCAACTTATGAAGGGAAATAAAGGATTGGAGTTAAAGGTGTTATAAATGATTGACCTCCCTGGATGGCAGCTGATAACGGGCTGGAGGCTGCAAGGTTCAGATACTGAACTTCCCTCTGAGTGATAGACACTGTAAAGTGCAAGATAACTCATATTGTACTGTGACATTTCCAGCCAAATGGAATGAAAAATCAGGGAATTGTCCTGCAGGCAGAGCCACAGCATGGCCCAGACAGCAAAAAGGGATGCTTTTTGCAGCATTAAGCTGATAAGAGCAGGATTTTAGGATGATGGAGTGAGTTCAAGAGCTCTTTGCTCCACTCAGCCAGGTACAGGGAATGCAGTGGGAAAGGCCAGCCGGAATCACACCAGCCTGTGCTCCAGAGCAGCCCTAATTTGGGAAAAGGGAACAAAGAGGATCAGACATGTCAAAGAAGAGCTTATTAGATGAAGCATTTCTTGTGCCTGGCCATGAGGACACTTTGAAGACCAGCTCAGCCTGAAGAATGGGGAAAAGAAGCTCCTTTATTTCATGCAGTCAGTGCTGCAGAACAGAGTGGAGCTGCTTCAGGTCAAAATTCGAGCTGATCAAGACTTAAACAAAGAGCCTTAAAAATGTATTTAAATACGATTTTAAAAAGGTGCAATGAATCTATCAGTGTAAAACCCTCCCTGGATGCCATGGAGACATTGAAGTCTGTAGTTTTGACATAAATGAGGACCTGTAGCTCAAATCTTTGGTCTGGACTGACCTCCCCTGTCCCACCCAATTGCTGAGCTCTTGGATAAGTCTTTATGAATTTAGGGGTCTTCCATTTGTTGGGTTTTTTTGGGTTTTTTTGGTTGGTTTTTTTTTTTTTTTTTTTTCCCCAAAAGGTTTTGAAAGCAATGGGTTTTTTTCTACTCAAGAACTTAAACCACACTTGGGAAACTTCAAAACAACATCGTGAGGGAAAACACTGATTTGCTCCTGAGCTACTCAGAGGATGCTCAGGCCTTAAAACCATTGTGGAATTTCCATTCTCATTATTCAGTGTTGTTTGGGGTTTTTTTTTCTTCGAGATTTAAAACAGTCTTACCTTTCTCTTTGTTTCACATCACCTTCCACAATAGTGGAATGCCTACATCAAGATTTTTGTACCCCTGTGTTGCTTTTGCCTTTTCTCTAACTTTCGGATTTGGGTTTTTTTCACCATCTCTATCCAAAGGAAGTATCAGAAGGACCTCAGTTTTCTGTCTACTCGGAGATCCTGGATGAAGCAGCCTGTTGCCAGGTTTCATTTTGGAAAAGGCAAATTCCCTTGTCACCTCGTGGAAATTAAAATACCAAATATCAAATATTTTTCATGGAATGAGGCCAGGAAGTTCGAAAGCAGTCCGGTGTTTTTGGATATAACATGATGTAGGATGTCTGTGAAATCAGGCTGAGGAATCAGGTGGAAAAGGGTCTTTTCTATTACCTAATTTCAAAATTAATAGCTCTGTATCCTTTAACCACATGCTTTGGATGGGAAACCTCTACCTGAAAACAAGAGGCATCATTTGATAAGAGTGCTCAAAACCCAGATCCTGCATGAAAAAAACAGGCAAAAATCCTTTCAGAGAGTTTAAAACCCTGGTAATGGGAAAAGACTCACCATTTGTGCTGCCTCATCCTGAAAATGTGTCCCTTAAACCCAAATTACTCACCTGGGTCACCCTGTTCTGTGTGACTGGAATTTCAGGCAAATTGTTTGTTCCTCTTGGAAATCTTTCCAGCAGGAAATCTTTTTGCAAATCGAAATCCAATTTCCATTATATTGGGCATTTAGCTGAGAATTATTCCATCCAATCACACAGCAAAAATCAAATTGAATCACAGAATATCCTGAGCTGGGAGGGACCCACAAAGACCATCCAGTCTAACTCCTGGCCCTGCACAGACACCCCAAAATCCCACTCTTGTTCTCCAAACACTCCTTGAGCTCTGCCTCTTGCCTGTTTCTCTCTTTTTTTAAGTTATTTTTTATATAGAGAGCCTTTTTATAGCTAATGTTACCAGCCAAACACTGTCCTTTTCTTCTTTAAATGTTGTATATTTTTCTTCTTAATTCAAAGATAAAGGCCTGTTGAATGATATTCTAGACAGAGCTTCCATGTTTTAAAAAACCCAATACAGGTAAAGTAACATACACAATAACAATATCCACAATTCCAGCTGCCATATCCTCTGGGAAACATCATAATTCCTGCCTTTTTAACGGGTGAGTCAATGTTTACAGCTCTGTTATATTTACACTGCAAACAGAGAGAAGGAAAACAGAGAAAGGATGATTTCCAGCTCTAGATATTTCTGTATCATCCTTCTGAGGTGTCTGGGAGCTACAGTTTTCTTGATACCAACCTGTATTCCAGCTTCCTTTTCCCCAGGGAATTCTGCCTCAAGCAGAGGTCTCAGAGAGGGTTTGTTTACTGCCAGTGTAACCTCTGGTGAGCATCTGAAAGTCAAACTGCTTTTCCTGCTTCATTCATCACCTTCAAGAGTAAAAAATGTAGAGCTGCGAGTGGAAAGTTTTGTTGTTCCTAAAATAAACAGGAATAAGTTTGTTCCTCTTTGATTTTGCAGTGCCAGAGGCAAAGAAACAAGGATTGTCAGAGAGACCATCAGATGCTGCACAGCAGAAAATGGGCAAAAATCACAGGGAAAAGATGTGACAGGGCTGCACAAAGATCAGTTTTAGATTCCTGTTCTCAAGCATCCTGTGTATCCTAAGGAGGGCTGCATTCCAAAAATTTCAGATTGGGTTTGCTGGATTTACCTGGTGATTAAAGAAATAAAGGGAAAGGCTGGGTTTGCAAGAAATCTCGTGGTCAAGGTCTGGTACCCAAAGTTATTTCTGTCAGGTACTGGAATTCAGGGAAGGGAAGGGAAGGGAAGGTTTGGGAAGGGAATGTTTGGGAAGGGAAGGTTTGAAAAGGGAAGGTTTGGGAAGGTTTGGGAAGGGAGGGGAACCTTGCATTTCCTCCCCCCGGGTCTACAATTTCACCTTGTACATTTAAATCTTCAAAATTCCTTGTCATTTGCATCTTTCTCCCAATAATTTACTCTCACAGTCCTACACCACTAAGTGGAAATGGCAACACTTAATTTAATTTACAAAACAGCTCCTGCCTGGAAACACCTGGACATTTCTAGAGCTGGAAAACAGGTTTTCAGCTGTCAGTTGGATAAAGGCTTTGTTCTGAAGCAGGACTAATCCCGTCCTTGCACATCCTGCTTGATGTGCATCTCCTACTTATTTCTTCCTATTTCCAATCCTACGTGGGATTGGAGTCAAGTACAACACAACACAAGCCACAAACAAAAGGTGCTCACAACTATATATTTAGATTACAATGCACCTGCCAAGCAGCTCTCTAAACCACCTATTAATTGCTTTCAGCTGCTGCTTCTCCACACTTCTACTTCATTTTTTTCCCTTTAATAACAGTTGCCATTTTTAGTGGTTGGTTGTGCTGAGCTGCACAAATCAGCTCTTACAAGTGTATTTCACACCTTGTTATTAATATTATTATTGTAAAGATAAGAATAGGAAAACTTTCGTTTTCTGAATGGAAGGTTCCTTTCATTTATTTGGTTGTTGAAATACAAATCAAATCCTCCAACCCAATAGAATCATGGGATGGTTTGGGTGGGAAAGGGCCTTAAAGATCATCTTGTTCCAACCCCTTTCCATGGGCAGAGACACCTTCCACTGACCAGGTTGCTCAAAATTCATGTCTAGCAAAAAAAGGAAGTATTTCGCTGGGAAATGATATTTTCAAGTATATTTTACTTCCTCCGCTGCTCTATTTGTCTGCAGGCAATTTGTGCTCTCCATTCATGACTTGGTTCTGCTTTCAGACACCTCCCCAAAGTGACCAGGAGGTCTCTTTCCTCCAGACCTCCCCCTGAGGGCCTGAACTCGAGCATGGAACTTTGTAGGTCTACATCTGATTATTTTGTGAGATTCCAGTGTGGAATCTTTGCAGTGCAAAACCGTTAAATAATGTGCATCCTCCTCTCTATTAAAGCTAAATAACCTGTTGCTGAAGCTGCTGAACTTGTAGCCTGGGTAAAAAAGGTTTCAAAATTAGAAACTCTGATTGAAACTTGTTCATAATAATTTTAAAAATGAAGTCTCTTTTGGTCATGTTCAGATGAGGAGCCCGTCACTATTCCCATTTGGAATTAAATAGTGAAGATGAGATATTAGGAAACATTTCTTCACAGAAAGGATTGTCAGGCATTGGCACGTCTCTGGAAGTGCTCAAAAAACATGTGGATGTGGCACTTGAGCACGTGAATTAGTGGTGAACAGGGTGGTGGGTTTATGCTTGGAATTGATGATCTTAAAGGTCTTTTCCAACCTTAATTCCATTCTACGATTTGGCTTAACCGCTGGGTTGGGAAGGTCAAGGGAACAGCTCAGCCTCTCCTTTGCTTCTTCCCTGTCCCAGAGATGGTTTTGGGAATGGATTTCTCCCCGGCGGCAGCCAGAACAAACCTCCTGCTTCAGCTCTAACAGGCTCTCAGAGGGAGTTAAAGTTCCTACAGCTTTAGGACAGCTGGCTCCAGACGTGATTCCCTGGCCAAGCTGTGCATCCCTGGTCCCAGCTGTGTTTCCCTCGTCCCAGTTGTGATTCCCTGGCCCAGCTGTGCTTCCCTGGCCCCAGTTGATGCCTCAAAATCGTTGAGGTGTGTCCAACACCTCACAACACAAAGAGAAATGAGCCTACTGTTTCAGATCCTGGTTTTTGGCTCCTGTTAAACTGTGTTTAAAGTGTTTTATTGAAGAAGCAGCTCTTGCAGTTTAGCAACTTCCTCCAGCAAAACTGTTCAAGAGGGGGGTATTTGCTGAGAAATAGGTCAGATTAAACTCATCCAATTAGATGACTAGAAATTCATCCTTCTGAACTTTTCCCTGTCTAATCATTATTACGTTCCCTCCCCCCCCGTTTTTATTAATTTCTCAATCTCTTCTTTGATTTTTATTTTAATTAACTAATGAACAGAAACATGTCCCATTTAGGATGACATTGCACTTCAAAGCCAGAGGATGACAGGCAAATCTCTTCAGCTGTTTTTTCACTGGTACAACAAGAAGCCAAGGCATGTATTTTTAGGGGGTTTTTAAGGCAATTTTGTATCTTGGTGACATATAGAACTACCTGAATTTATCTGCTCTAAAATAGACAACTCTCTGCTTCCCCAAATTAAATCAAGGTTTTATCAAAGCTTAAGCGAAGCTTCCTCAGGTTTGGGGTTTATTTTGGTCACATTAGTCCAGCTTTTTCCAAATCAGCCTTAACTGGTTAAAAACCTGATTCATATCCAATGGGGAGTCTGACTTCTCTCTCCCAAAGCCAAAATTAACATTCATTCTCTGTCCTATCCACCATTCTCATGGATATCCTCATGTTTTTTCTCATATTGGGATTTTCTTTCTCTCCACAGGTATCTTCTTGCTGTTGTCAGATAGAAGAAAAAGAAACTAAATCTCATGAACAACTTATAATATTTTGGGGTTGTCAGGATGTGGGCACTGAAGGGTGTGTAAACTGGTTCCAGGAAGAATTATTTCCTGAGGGCTGAAGCCCCTCTGCTCTGGAAACAGGCTGGGAGAATTGGGATTGTTCAGCCTGGAGAAGAGAAGGCTTCAGGAAGACCTTGGAGCCCCTTCCAGGGCCTAAAGGGGCTCCGGGAGAGCTGGAGAGGGACTTGGGACAAGGGATGGAGGAACAGGACAAGGGGAGACGGTTTTGAACTAAAAGAGGAGAGATTTAGATTGTATTGGATGTTGGGAAGGAATCCTTCCCTGGGAGGGTGCTGAGGCCCTGGCACAGGTTGCCCAGAGAAGCTGTGGCTGCCCCTGGATCCCTGGAAGTGTCCAAGGCCGGGTTGGACGGGGCTTGGAGCAACCTGGGCTAGTGGAAGGTGTCCCTGCCCATGGCAGGAGGTGGCACTGGATGGTTAAAAGTCCCTTCTAACCCAAAAGGCTTTAGGAGAAGACCTCAGGACCATCCTCTTCTGTCCTGTTTGGAAAATGATGTCTCACTTTGAGCCCTTTGTCCGGTTTTGTATTTTACATCTTTAAGGAAAGTGATGGTGGGTAACAAACACCTTCACACGTGGGAAGAGGGCATTTGGAGTTTAAAAAGTGGGTGGCAACTCCTGCAATCACTTGTTCAGGATCAAAACTGGAAGGTATTTTTACAGTGGAAGTTTACAATTTGGTGTTTCTTCTTTTCTTAAAAGTCTTCTCTAGTTTGTAGTTTCTTAAGTATTTTAACACTAATTTAAAAACTAATTTAGCTCATTTAAGCTAATTTATTTGCTCACTTGTCACTTCTTTCGGCTATAAGCAATTTCTCTTTTTTTCCTCTTTCCTTTTATAAGAACATCTAAATTTTACATAATGCCCAAATGGTGGTTAATTGATAATTATTGCCTCAGAGTTTAATTTGTTTATTATCACTTGCCAGGCTCTGTGAGCTGTATCAAATAACACAAGTTCATTTGTTTTCCAGTTGTTATTTAAATTTGTTTCAAGAGATTTTTACCACCAAACTGAAAAGGGAAAAACTCCAGGACATTCCTGTTATTGTATCCAGTTCCAGGGGTACATTATGATATTGAATGAAGCAAAAAGCCTAATTTATATTAAATATATACTACACAGAACCAACCTTGCTTGGTGTTCTTATTTTCTAACACATTTATATTTGGACTAGAATTTTTCCGAAGGTGCACAGATAAAATCGGGTGATTTGCCTTCTTTTCTGTGCCAGGACAAACCAGCTTTCAAAATACATCATAAATAGCAGATATAGCGATTTATGCAGACAAGAACATATGCTCCTGTGCCAATTTTAAACAAAACCAAACTAAATCTTCCAAATGTTAGGGCAGATTTTCAGTCCCAGCATTTAGTGCATGCTGGATGCTAAAAGAAGGGATTGAAGTGGAACAGGACTTATTTTTTCGAAAGCAAACCATCTTTCTCCCAGTATTTTATAGCCCAATTTTTGCTTTAAAGTTTTCTGCTGGAATACTAAAAGTTGTCTCGAGAGAGATATGAATGTTCCCCATTTCCCTTTAAACAATGCCATTAATATCCCACTCCATTTGTCCCTTGGAAGCAGCTGCCTGGCCTGATACTGGACCTGTAAGACCTTCACTTCATTGCTTTGCTGCTTCTTTGTCTGACAGATGTTTGCAGCTGTAGCTGGGAGATATTTATTTTCTGAAGGTATTTTCTTGCTGCACAAGCAACACAGAGCTGAACACTGGGCAATTTTAGGCTTCAGTTCTCAGTAATGGCTTTGTCTGTTTGAGAACATGACATGAAAAGTTAATTTTCTTTCTTTCCTTCTTTCTTTCTTTCTTTCCTTCTTTCTTTCTTTCTTTCTTTCCTTCTTTCCTTCTTTCTTTCTTTCTTTCCTTCCATCCTTCCTTCCTTTTTTAATAATATTTTTAATTATGTTGCATAGTTAAAGACCATCTAGAAAATGATTTCCCGTATATCAGCCATTGGGCAAATCTAATATTCAGATTAGCATTAAACTCACTTTTGTTGATTCCAGGCACTTCAAATGTATTTATAACCAGGACACTTGGATTCAGAGGAATTGAGAGACAGTGATTTTAAGAGGTCTCCTTTAGTATATATTTGCCTTTAAGAACCTCAGACAATTAGTTTATTCTCAGAGTCGAAGTTTTTGGGTGGTAGAGAGAAGTATGTAAATTAAATTGTCTGATATCTGTTACAGTGCCCCCAAACAAGCCAAGCTCTGTGAGGATGTTCCCACATCCTTGTTCCCACCCAAGAAATCCAGAACAAAGTCTTGTTGGGTTCTTGAGGATGAACAGGACATGGGAATGACATAAACAAACAGGAGGACGGAGGATGGGAGGGGAGAGCAGAGAATCCAGAATGGTTTGGGGTGGAAAGGGTCTTAAAGCCCATCCAGTGCCACCCCCTGCCATGGGCAGGGACACCTTCCACTGGCCCAGATTGCTCCAAGCCCCATCCAACCTGGCCTTGGACACTTCCAGAAAGGGGAACGGTGTAAATTGTGTGACTCAGCTGCTGTTTTTACCTCCTGCTGAAGCAAAATAAATATTTGGATACAGTCTAGCAGACCTTGTAAGGCCATCATATTTTCATTGAAACATGATTTATGGTATTGATTTTTTCCTAACCTTGCAGAAGATCAGCTACAGAAATAGACATAATTTTTTTGAATAAACTACACCAATTATCTCGTTGTCCACAGCTGAGGAATTATTTATTTTTCCTCAGTGCAGGATGATGGCCAGAATAATATAAAACTGACTGGGACTATAATCAAAGGGTATTTCTGCAAATCACTCAATGACAATCTGGGGCAATTTTCAATTACTCTCAGGACAGATTTTTCCAATTGACTAGACAGAAAGTGGCAAGAAAGATTTAAGAAACGCCTTGTAAGTGCTGAGCTGAGAACTTAGTACCAAATATCATCAATCTGGATCCTTCTGAGACCAGAAGGTTTACAAAATAGGCTGTTGAACTTACATAAGCATCCTGTTATAAAATCCTACACCTGATGGGTCAGTGTCCTGGGATTTTTAGTATTAAAGGGAATAGCTACAGACTCACACTCTGACTGTTTGCAATTATGATGTGCTTCATTAGATTAATGACTGTCTGAACACTGACCCACTTTCCTTTTGAAGGTGCTCACTGAGGTGTTTCAGTAATAATTCCTGCATTTACACAGGTTATATGTGAGCAGAACCAAACTGATGGCCTTGGAACAGCAAAAACTGATAGCCTAAGGAACATCTTATAAGTTAAAACCTTCCTAAAACTGATTATAGATAAGCTACAACTGCATAGATTTTTTTTTTCCAGGTTTTTAACCTGAAACGTAATATTTTTAAGTTTTAGTAATATTTTTAAGTTTGCAAGAACTGAAGTTGACCACCGGAAATATTGGTATGTCTGTAGTGCACTCCTGACGTGGGCACCTGCATTTCACAGAGCATCCCAGACTCGTTTGGGTTGGAAGGGACCCTAAAGGTCATCTACACCTCCTGCCATGGGCAGGGACACTTTCCACCAGCCCAGGTTTCTCCAAGCCCCGTCCAATCTGGCCTTGGACACTTCCAGGGATCCAGGGGCAGCCACAGCTTCTCTGGGCAACCTGTGCCAGGGCCTCTCCACCCTCATAGGGAACAATTCCATCCCAACATCCAATCTAAATCTCTCCTCTTTTAGTTCAAAACCATCTCCCCTTGTCCTGTCCCTCCATCCCTTGTCAACAGTCTCTCTCCATGTTTCTTGTAGCCCCTTCAGGTCCTGCAAGGCCACAATCAGGTCACCCCAAAGCTTCTCTTCTCCAGGCTGAACAATCCCGATTTCTCACCTTTCCTCACAGCAAAGTTGCTCCTTTTCTAAAATAAAATTTTTGTAGCAAAACTTCAGCACCCCAATTCAATCGTGAGGTGTGGTTGCATTTACACCATCTATTCTGCGCCCCCCTCACATCTCTACAGGAGATGACACATCTAGGCACATCCTGGATCCCTGGAAGTGTCCACAAGTTCACATGCAGGTCCCAACCCAAACCCCAGAATTGGAATCAACAGCCTAAATATCAGAAAATTTTACTTCCATAAAATTCAGTATTTCTGAGGATGATAATCAGCGTCACATTTAAGCAACATTTTTAAGCAAACCTGAAGATTTAAGTTTGCCCAGAGAAGCTGTGGCTGCCCCTGGATCCCTGGAAGTGTCCAAGGCCAGATTGGATGGAGCTTGGAGCAACCTGGGCCAGTGGAAGGTGTCCCTGCCCACGGCAGGGGGTGGCACTGGATGGGCTTTTAGGTCCCCTCCAACCCAAACCATTCTGGTTTCTTTGAACATGTAGTTTGTACTCTCTGAGATTTAACAAGTCCTTCCTCCAACCTCCAAGGTGATTCTTTAGAGGAAGACCTCTCATCTACCCAATTAGGAATTCTTCTGTTTATATATTTCTTCTTCTATGTCTAAAAACACATAAACAGGCAAAATTCAGCATGTGAGATCCTGTAATATCTCAGCTCGTCCCAGTGATCCTCTGTTTGGTTGTGAAAGAGAAAAAAAACACTTCTAAAATTTAAATAAGAATGTATTAAATAGTGCAGTAAATTGGTCTTTTTTAATTTCTTTTGGGAGCAGCCCTACTCCAGTCAGACCACTGTGACTATTTCCTTTAGAGGAAGCATTTTAATAAGAAAGCTGCAGTTTGCTCCTAAGGCTGAATCCAAAAATAATTAATAAGTGTGTATTAAGATTCTGCACATGTGGGCATTTAGCTCAGAAGCAAATGAGTGAGCAGCTCACAACACTCTGAGATGGAGAGCAGCCAAACTCACCAGAACCATCCCCCTCTTATATCCCAAATATCCCCAGCACCTCAGCCCCTGACCAAAAGACCAAACAGGAACATTTTTATGTGTAATATCTTAAATCTCCATTCCTTTCTGTTCTGAAAGGCTAATTAAACTGGTAATTGTCATTCCTATCTCTTGCTATTATATTTGTATTCAAAATTGCAATAGATGCAATCTGTGTATGTGGTTTTTTTTTAAAAATTCAAATAGTTTAAAATTAATTTGAAGCCGTACAACAGCAATCAGCCTCTAATTAGGGAGATAATCAATTAATAAGCTTGTAACTAAGGGTTCTCATGTTGTAGATGGAGATGATTTCAACTGGGATGAAGTGCTATCTTTGTATTAAAAAAAATAATCATAAAAAAGTGAATCTATCCCACAGCCAGGAGATAAAGACCCATCTGGTTGTTTAAGAGGTATCATTTTAACCCCTGCCCAGTGACAGTGATTCATGGGGAAGGAACCACAAGAATTCCATTAAAATAACATCTTGCTGTGCCCAAAGCAGCAGGCCATTCCCAAAGTGTTCCCACTTCCTCTCTTCAGTTAATACATGCAAAATGCTTCCATAAAGCCATTAAAGCCACAATATAATAAACGAGTTCAAGACAACTGGTTGTTTGTACAGGGAATTAATTGAGGGATGCAGGCAAGAAGGAGGGAGGAGGCTGAGATTAATAAACCCTGAAGTGCAGGCTTGTTGTGCCAAATGGCCTTTTCCCTTGTAACTGTAAACAAATTTGGGTTTGGAACAATTTTAGACCTCAAGGTCCTGCATTAGCAACAGCACTGGGCGCCTCAGGGAATAGCTCACACTGCTTTCCAGAAAATCCAAGAGGGAAACCTGGGAACGTGTGATCCACAGAGTGGGGAAACCTGGGAATGTGTGATCCACTGAATGAATTGAGGAAGACTTTTTTTTTTCCTCTTTGCCAACTTTGTCCCCCCGTGCTGGGCACAGCTGAGGGCCCTCCAGGGCTGTGTCCAGGGCTGGGCCCTCAACAAGAGACACGCGGAGAGGCTGGAGCGTGTGCAGGGAAGGGAACGGAGCTGGGGAAGGGGCTGGAGCAGCAGGAGCGGCTGAGGGAGCTGGGGGGGCTCAGCCTGGAGAAAAGGAGGCTCAGGGGGGACCTTCTGGCTCTGCAACTCCCTGACAGGAGCGGGGAGCCGGGAGGGGTCGGGCTCTGCTCCCAGGGAACAAGGGACAGGAGGAGAGGGAACGGCCTCCAGCTGTGCCAGGGGAGGCTCAGGTTGGAGCTGAGGAGGAATTTCTTGCTGGAAAGGGTGGTCAGGCCTTGGCAGGGGCTGCCCAGGGAGGTTTGGAGTGCCCATCCCTGGAGGTGCCCAAGGAAGGCCTGGCCGTGGCACTCAGTGCTCTGGGCTGGGGGACGAGGTGGGCATCGGGCACAGGGGGGATCCATGGAAAAGCTGGGAGGGCTTTTCCAACCTTAATAATTCTGTGATTCCAACTTGATGGGCTGCTTTCAGGGACAGCTTTGGGATCATTTGTGTCCTAGCAGCTCCAGCACTCAATTTAGCCTGCTCTGAGCTGTACCAGCACTGCCAGGTGTGTTCAGGTGGATTGTGCACCTCTCTCTTAAAATCCATTTCTGCAGCACATGTTGAACAGCCAATAGCATGGAATAAACCCCATTCGTTAGGCTGAGGTGCACTTGGGAATTAAAATTCCCCATTGCCTCAGACTGCAGTGGTGTTACAGTGAGGCTCTGTGGCTTTCCTTGATGCTGCCCAGGTTCTGGTTTGTGGTGGCACTGGTGCCCACAGGAAGGACTGGCAGTGGATGTCTGCTCCCGACGGCTGTGCCACCCTCAGGGCACCGTCTCAGACCTCAGGCGTCGGGAGACAACACCAGGGTCTGCAGAGCTCCCTGGGTCCGTGCCAACCTGTCCTCCTGGCTGTGCCCAGCTGTGCTGGGTGGAGTTAATGTTCCTCCAGAGGCTGCTGTGGGGCTGTGCTGGGGTTTGGGTTGGTGTCACAGGGATGGTTTGTCCTTGCTGAGCTCCCCCAGGGCCAAGGACTTTCCTGCTGCTGGGAAGGGGGCACAGCCAGGGCAGGGGACCTCAACGCACCCAGGGGACATTCCAGACCATGTCCAAGGGATATTCCAGACCGTGGGACATCCAGCTCAGTGTATAAAGAGGGAACAGAAGGAGGAAGCGGGGGGAACATTTGGAGTGATGGAGTTTCTCTTCCCAAGTCCCCATTCCCAGGATGGAGCCCTGCTCTCCTGGAGGTGTGAACCTGCTGCCCATGGGAAACAGGGAATGAACTCCTTGGTTTCTTGGCTTGTGGGCAGTGTTTGCTTTCCCCGTCAAACTTTATGTCAACCATGAGTTTTCCAGCTTTTACTCTTCCAATTCTCTCCCACTGAGGGGAGAGTGAAGGAGTGGCCGTGAGGGGCTTGGGGCTGCTGGGGTTAAACCATGACACCACGTCATGTTAATGACCACTGGAATTAATATTTCTTTTCTATTTCCATGACTCTAGTAACACTTCTGCAATGAGAAAAAAAACACAACACAACAAATAGAAATAAAGTTATTAAAAATTCTACCGCGACATATTCAATTGATTAAACCCAAAATGATCACAACAAAAGTTGGGTTACAACAAAGGTTTGAAAGCAAGGGAGAGTCCTTGCTGACAGTCCAGAAGGCTGGGTTTAAGCCTGAGATAAAATGATCCAGTGACTCAGCTTACCGCATGCTCTTTGCAGTGGTAACACAAACTAAAGTTACACTTTTCCTTTTGTCTTTTTAGTTCCATAATTAATTGTTTCAATACTATGAAGATTATCCTGTGAAATATTCTAGGAGTTTTACTCTACTACCATTTAAACTAATAGTTTTTAATATTTCATTTAGTGTATTACTTCATGGGTTGGCAGATAAAGGAATAAAATCCTTTATTGGAGCTCCTCTCTCTCCCATTATGAGCTTCTCACCGAAATATTCCACATTTATTTCTCAGGATATTTCATACTGTGAACAAAGAGAAGATTTCAATGATGGCTAAACTATGATTATTCACCCAGTGCTTATGAATACTCCTTTTTCTAAATAAACTTACTATGCAAAAGACTCACCTCTGCATTTTCTGATTCCCACTCCTTTCAGAAAATTCCAGTCCCAAACATTATATTTACACGTAATTTCATTTAAAATTTAAATCATATATTTTAATCAGTATTTACGGTGCTGAATATAGAACTTTGCCTTGGAATCTGCTGAATAAAAAGAAAACACTTGAAAAAAAATAGAAAATACTACTTAAGAATTCTTCCCCTCTCTCACATGGTTATGCTTTCAAGTACAGTTCTCTGCAGTTTCTGAAGTTATGGGATAATATGTGTTGTCTCATCAAGCCCTGATCTTCTAAGTTCTGTACAATAATGTAAGAAAATATAAACCTTTTATTTGAAAACAGATACTAATGTTAGAATGAAGTATCTTTCTTTGGTAACTTTTTCTGTATGTGAGAGAAAAGGATTAATTATGTGGCTACAGAAGTTTACAAGAGGAAAACAAAATGCCAAAAGGCACGAGTTAATTCTATGGACGTTTCACATTAATATCCTCTAAAGAGAATTTCCTGCAAATCCAGGGGACGAATAAAATAATTTTGAGGAAGTAGAATGGGGTGACTCCCCTGGCACAGCTCCAGCCTGTAGTTTGATGAGGAAACTTATGCAGTGAGTTATACAATTAAAAAATCCAAATGTGAGTGTTGATGCATTAGAAACACTGAATTACTAACAAATCAGGTTATATAATTAAAAAGCCCAAATATAAGTGTCAATGCAACAGAAAAATTAACTTACCAGGAAATAGGAGTGGAACGATTTTTGCCAGGAAGGTGCTAATAGAGCTGAGGTGCTAAATGCTATAAAAATCACACCCACATGCAGAGACTAAATTAATGGCAGAAAGCTGGGTCAGGAGGAGCCCCTCAATTGAAGTTTATTAGTATTTATTCTCAGCAAAGCCAAAGAGGATTATCTTTTTTTTTTTTTTTCCACAGGAAGGTCATTAATGAAATTATTTTCCCAAGTGGTGACTGCTGTGAGCAATATCAATAACCAAGTGTTCTGCAGCCAATATGAGTTTTTATGTTGCCCGGAGGTGGCTCATCCCTCTGGCTCAGCAGGGACACTACAGGAGTTTGAGCTTCCACAAGGTATCACATACGTTAATAAATGATGCACTTATGAAAGAGCTTGGCTGGTCACTGAATTATCAAACTGGCAGTTTGCTTTGTTTATTATTATGGTGTGTATCTGTAGGGACTGGGAGATACCCAGATAATCTGGGTTCAGTTTCTGGAAAGAGGAAGACTGTGTGAAACTTTACCAGGTGAAGTGACCTCCTGCTTCTGGATCTGCAATCTGGGGGTGTTCACACTCCTCCTTGGACAGGGAGAAACTGGGGTTGGAAAGATCTAAAGCTGTCAGAGAGCATCCAAAGGAGGGTTTGAAGATGCGGAAGTGGCTGAGGGCACTTGGTGTGTTCAGCTGGAGCAGAGCAGGCGGCGGGCAGAGCTCAGCGGGGCTGCAGCTCCTCCCGAGGGGCAGCTCCGATCTCTGCGCTGGGGGAGCAGGGACAGGACCCAGGGAAGGGTCAAGTTGGATCTCAGGAAAAGGTTCTTCCCCCACAGGGTGGCTGGGCACTGACCAGGCTCCCCAGGGCAGTGGGCACAGCCCCAAGGCTGCCAGAGCTTCAGGAGGGTTTGGACAATGCTCTCAGGGACAGGGTGAGATTGTTGGGGTGTCTGTACGGGACCAGTGGTTGGACTGGGTGATCCTGTGGGTCTCTTCCAGCTCAGGACATTCTGTGATTCTGTGATTTTAAGTCACCAATTAGAACCAGAACAGTAAATGTGTTGTTTGTTTTCTTAGCCTTTCCATACAAGCACTTTATTCCATCAATACAGGACTGTGACAGCACCCTCGTGTCTCCCAGACCTTGAAGGTTTTTCCACCTGTCTTTAGCTTTCTTGAAGTTTAATATTTCATCCAAGACAGAGAAGAGCCTGGAATATAAAAAAAAACCTTCAGATTGTAGCAGAATAAAAGTAAGAGCCATCTTGTTTATAAAACCCTGAGGTGCTGATAAAAACAAAATGAAAAAAAAAATCAGGTGTATCATTATCTCCCATTTTCCTGATACATCTCTATGGGTGGGTTCTGATTCCAACGCACATCTCCGGTCAAGGATTCTTCCCGGGGCTTTCTGAGTTGTGCTGAATTTCACTTTGCTCTTCCCAGCAGCAGGAACATCTGTCTTTCCTGTGTTCCATGTGCCTGCTGCAGTGTTGCACCCTGATTGCCCCAGTCCTGCGGGTTTGGGGGAAGAGCAGGAAAGAAGAAGCTCCCCTGCTTCCTCCGGTGGTTTCCACTTGATCCCAAGCAGCTCATGGAAGTCCAAAAAGGGGATCCTTCCCTCTGTTTCCAGGGTCAGTTAGTTTTCAAAGAAATATCACACAGGGCACACAATGAGCTGCAAACAATAATTAAAACACATCGTTTGCTCCACAAATTGCTACGAGCCCAAATATACTTTCTAATTTGAGTATGTAACGAGTGCAAATTAAGTGCTGTAATAAACGCTTTTGGAAACCAGTTCATATATTAGAACACAGCAACAGATAAATATTTCCAGCGGAAGATAAATTTTCCTCTTCTCACCTTTTGTCAACGATAACCTCCCATTAAATCAGTCCAAACTGTGGCTGTGGCACCACTGAGGATTGGGATGCCGCTTCCATAGGTGAGGGCAATCCTATTTTCAGGGATGGCAGTTTCTAGAAAAGTTTTAAATGATTTTCTCTGAAGCTTTATCCACTGGGGGGAAAAAAATATATATAAAGAGAAATTAACCTCTATACAAAACAAATGGAAGATTGGCTGAATAATGCACTTCAGGAAGCTGGAGGATATTGGGACATTTAGAGCTGAATTTCATGTCTCAAACGCAGCCAGAGAACAAAGCAAATGGAAAAAAACAAATAATTTACCTTATACAACATCTGCATTTCTTTGTAGTTTATATTTCTCATTGTCCTTTTAAAATATTCTCCAAAAGGTGATAGTTCTGGGGTTTTAATTGGCTTCTTTCCATCAAAAGAAGGTATTAGGGTTTGTGTCAGGATATAACAGGTCAGATCTTGCTGTACCCCAGCACCACCTGGAATGGGAATCACTGAATCATTAGGGTTGGAAAACACCTCCAAGATCGTCAAGTCCAACCTTTGACCAAATCCCACCGTTCCCACTAAACCATCTTGTGAAGGAGATGAGTTTCTGCACTTTGAAAAGTGCTAATACAGGCTTTAATTTCCTTGGCAATGGTGTACGTACATAAAAAACGCTTTTATTAATTGTTGTATGTCAACATTTTTCCTTCAAATATCCACAGTTCATAAATATTCCTGAAAATTGGTCCTGGCTGTTACCCCAACACAAAATACCATGAGAAAGGCAAATAGAAGACAAAGTGGGATGAAAAAAAATTTCATATATGTCGTTCTTCAACCAAGTTTAGTGGAAGCAGAAAAGACATTTCTAAATATACTGAAAATTGTTGAACTACTTTCAAGTATATAAAATCAGTGAAAAAAAATAAATAAAAATTAGGATTTCTCTGGTTTTATCAACTTGAGCTTTGAAAGACTGTAATTTTACATCGTTCAAGGCAACTGTAATTCTTCATTTTTCTAAACCTGCCAGCTGAATTTTGTGTTATACTTCATGTTTTAATTTAATCACTTGCCCTTTGCTGTCCGTTTTTTCCCCAGATGTATTCAAATGATTTCATAGTTGTAGAAGTTAGAGAGAGAAAAAAAAAAAACAGATTTGTGTTAGTTACAAAGTTGGCATTGGAGAAGGTAAATTATCCTTTCTCTTTGCAAGAGAATAACCAAAGACCTGTTTTTACAATTTTATCCTGAGAAGTGGAAGCCATTAATTGTGCATGAGAGGAGAGAATATGTTATATTAATATTATTATTATCATATTATATATAATATCTTACAGATATTATAATATATATTATATTCCAAAAACAGAAGGGATGTATTGTATTAATATTAAATAATTAATATCAATATTGTATTAATAGTGGTCCTGCTGCAATTACTTTTCTTGCTTGTTTACTCAAGTTCTGGATGTGTATTGGTTGCAATATTTCAATAATATAAATAAATTAAACTCATTACAGAGCAAAAGGAATTAATTATTACAGGTTATGATAAATCTTATCTTTCATATGTAAAATACATCTCTACCTCTCTGTTGAACGTAGCAACAGTATTTTTTCAAGACATTACCCACTTGCAATTTATAGGCACAAAAATATATTTTGCCGTTGTAAGTATGTAAGGAAATAACTCAATTTAAATACAA